>CBVK0100005869.1:0-15204 GCA_900067695.1 Picea abies
CTGACTCTTGAACAATATAGCAAGGGATCTCATACACCTACTAGTGCTCATCGACTAGGGTCACATCCATCTGTGCTCATCCACATGGATGTCCACATCTCTATCTCACTATGTCTCACAGGAGGACCACTCACTAGTGCTCAGCCACTAGGATCACGTTCACCTGTGCTCAGCCACAGGCATGTCCAACTCAGCGGATCTTCTTTCTCACTGTGTTACACAGAAGAATATATGGAGTATCACATCATCTCAACTCTCTGCTCAGAGGAGGCTAATACATCGCTTCATATCTATCTCAGAATGATGAACCCAACTCATGGGATTTTCCACACATTCACCTGTGCTCAGCCACAGGCATGTCCAACTCAGCAAATCTTCTTTCTCACTGGGTTACACAGGATAATCATCTGGAGTATCATCTCAACTATCTGCACAGAGGAGGCCAACATAACATTCCAGTTTTGTCTTAGATAGGAACCACACACCCATCTCATGGGCACACCCAACTCATGTGCTCTCTCTCAGGTTTGTGTCCTAGAGGATGTCTCATGGAGTTGTAATCATCAACACTCATAACCAAAACTTGCTTCAATTGGCACATGATGGATTTGATGCTTTAGTTGGCCAAGGATTACAACGATGCATAACTTGGATAATTGTTGGAACCAATTATGCCAAAAAATCCAATTTGAGGACATCTCATTTTTCAGTTTGTGTTTGTTTAAATTGATAGCATATTTTAAGGGGCCTTCCACTCCAATTCTGGAGTAGGCGGGCCTCCTTCTTATGTATATATGTCTGATCTCCTCAACAAGGACAATAGCTAGACAATCTCAAGTTTATGTTGAATACATTTGTTATGTAATCTTTCTTTTTCAAACTTAATAGATCGTTGGGATTTGATGTGTGGGGTTTTCATATAATTTTTCTTTGGTGATTGTGTGAAGACCAAGCATGGGCCGAGCCTTGAGGGGGGCCACTCAAGGTAAGGTGTTGTTATGTATTTTCTTGTATATTAGTATCTATTTCCATCATTTTTTTTTGTTGGTTTTATCTCCGATATATCTTAGTTCTCTTATTATATTTATTTCAATTTATAGTGTGTTATTAAAGCTCTTTGTCTCATCCTAGTGACCTATAGATTATAATACAGAATCATGATGCTACAGAACTAGGATGCTACAGGGTTAGGGTTTTAGAGAATCATTGTGTTCCCAACTAAGTACTTAGTATGCAGAGAAAAATGTTAAGTTATGGATATGGTTTCCAAAGACTATAACATATGAAGTTCCATTAACTGAGAGAGAATGTTGTTGGTTCTTTTATTGTAGATTTATGTTTGAATATTAGAATAGAGTTTGGAATTACCTTTGTAGATTTATGTTTGAATATTAGAATAGAGTTTGGAATTACCTTTTAATTACAGTGTGAAAAGTAGATTAGATTATATAGTTAGATTTTCTTTGGAATGCTATTTTAGTTTGTGAGATTAGTATGCTACGAAATCACTTTGTTCTTGGTCTCACTTGGTGAATAGATTTCTCAGTGATTTGACTATATGAGGTGCCACCAAATGGGTTGGGGATCAAGAATATTGTTAATTACATGGTTTTCATGCTTCAGTTTGAGTTTATGATTGCAATAGTTTCCATTTACTTTCTCTAGATTAGATTGAATGGTAGTGGCGAAGTCCTTTTTCTATGTATATTTCACTGAGAGCCTCACAAGATCATACAAGACTTTGGGTTGACAAGTTAAATGATTGTGTATTATGAAACCAACCAAACAATAGGAAGACATATATACACATTGTCATCTATTACATAGAAACATCTTCCTATTGATGTTCTCACTCTAATATAAAGTGTTTAGAACATCAAATATCTCCTTACCTATGGTATTTTTGACAATGTGAGGGATCAAGTGATTCTTCACAGTGTCAAGGATGAGTCACTTCGTCAGTATCCATCTTCCTTTTATGTTTTTCCAATAAATCAAGATCAATAAGATCTACAACCTTGTTACCAAAGAAGTCCCACAATTCATGTTCCTCCAACAACATTTGTACACGACACTTCCACGTGAAAAAGTTAGAGGGATATTCCAAATTGTCTTTTTTTATGTTTTTCCAATAAATCAAGATCAATAAGATCTACAACCTTGTTACCAAAGAAGTCCCACAATTCATGTTCCTCCAACAACATTTGTACACGACACTTCCACGTGAAAAAGTTAGAGGGATATTCCAAATTGTCTTTGTATCTAATATTGAATGTAGTCATAATGTTGCTCCTAGTGTTTTTAGAACTAGCCTAATTCGATATGAACTCACCAAATCAGTCGAGTGGATAGTTGTTCAATTCAAACCAACCTTCAAATCAATTCGGTGACCATTTTAGTACCGAACTGGTCAAACTTATTGAGTCCTTGCATACTCAATCAGTTTGTTTCCTATATGAATTGTTGTTATAGGGATTGCAACGTGAACTACTATTATATGAATTGTTGTTGTTGTAGGGATTGTTTGGACCTTGATCAGGGTTTTGAAGAGAGAGCATGAGCTCCAATGAGGCTAGTCATTGTGATGAAGTTGTATTAATCTTGCTAATGATGTTCTAAGTTGAGCATGTTATGGGTTTGGTAATTAAGTTAAATTGTAGCGATCTTCCTTGTTGACACATTGAGTTCAACCATTGATCGCTTTAGTTTCTTTGGAAGGTATGGCAATACTTGGCATTGTTTGTTCATTTGTGATTTTACATGGTTGATTGGCATTGTCTTGTACTAATAGAATTTACATAGCACAATTATATGGCTTGTTGAGTAGAGATTGAATTTTTTAATTGTTGAAAGAGATATCGTTGATGGTGTATGTATTGTCCTCACTAAAAGGAAGGTTGAGCTAGTGTTCTCCTAGTGATTGATCCAACATTTGAAGATGTATTGTCCTCACTAAAAGGAAGGTTGAGCTAGTGTTCTCCTAGTGATTGATCCAACATTTGAAGATCAACATGAGATCATTTTTTGTTTGGAGCACGTAGAAGAGTGTGGAATGAAACCTTGGATGGTCAATTCCTTGTTTGGAGGATTGATTGGCTAGTAGTAGAGCACTTGTGTCCTTAGATTGCTAACACATTACAAACCATGGGTATTGGAACCATTGACCATATAAATTTGGTAGCTATGTCATGGATTGATTGCTCTACTGACATTGTTTTATGAATGGTCTATTGAAGCATCCACTTCCTTGTAGATTTGTGCATTAAATGGTCAAATATAACAGTTTGTATTATTTACAGATTGAGTGAATAACGGCTTGTTTGAGTAAAGTGGTACGTATATCATTGGCATCTATGATCTATTAAGTATTATTCAATGTGATTTGAACCTGCATTATAGAAATAAATCCATCGAAACCAAGTGTGATTCGTATGTAGTTAGTGATTGCATGTAACTGTTGTAAAATTCTAGGAAGACTCTATGCAAAAAGATAATTTTGTATTTATTTTTGATGATCCTATTTCTAGCCGTGGCGATGCATTTTATGAATGATCATGTTGATCAATGATATGTAGTAGACCAATAGCTTGTAGTTGTAGGATCATGTTGATCAATGATATGTAGTAGACCAATAGCTTGTAGTTGTAGCATGTTTTATGGACTCTGGACGACATTTAGAGCCTCACTGATTATGCATTTTGTTGCTAATATGTACTGCACTCAATTCCATTTTGATATATACACCCTTACATGCTATATAGATGAGAAAAATTTGCATATGTTGTCTCTAATGGTCTGAAATCTTTAAATAATTTTTTTCTTTAAAATTTAATTATTTAATGTAATTTTTAGTGAACTGAGTCATTGAAATCATATCGGTTTGATTTGATGTTTGAGTCAATAGGTGATTGAGTTGATGTCTAAGTTCGAGTTTAAAAAATACGGTTTCTCCTAGAACTCCCTACTAGACAAAACATAACAAAAACCTAAAAACAATATATCACATGTCCATAATGTTATTCTGAAGCATGAATCTCAAGCATCTCATTCCTGAAACCTTCCAACATTTTTCAATCATAGGTACAACCCTATTATCAATTCATAGATTCCTTAAGGTTTCAGCAAATATGCTCTAATACCATGTCAAAAATCAAACCATGATGAGTAGATTATGCACTAGAAACAAACCTAAAACTATAATCGCTAAACTAAAAATTCCAATCAGAATTTGTGTTATATGGGGTTAATTGTATATGATATGACCCAATATGCTCCCCCTGGGGTCATATCATTAACATACAAACAAATAATGTTGATAATTAGAACAACATGCAAGGATGAACACTCAAAAAGCATCATAGATTTTTCTACTAAATTAGAAAAATAGAAGGTTAGTAGCTACAACTCAAAACTCATACTCTCAAGCCACAAAAAGGTGTTCCTTGCTTCTCCTTCATAGACTAGGAAAAATATAGGTACAATGAATCTGCATGCATGTACAACAATGCCTTCACTGAAATAGAAAATAAAGAAAAATACAGATTTAGAACTAAACTATTGAATATAGAAAAACATCTAAAACTAGAAATGGACTAAAGATGGTGTATGCATGTTTTTGGCATGATTCACCCCTATATTTATCGTATCCATAAATACTAATGTTCCCTCATTAATGTTGTACAACCCTGCTAAAGGTGGGTGCATTGTAGTATGGCACTACTATACGAAACTCTAGTGAAGGAATAGTGTTGTAGCTGGAACATTGTCTGAGCTACACACAAATAAATCTAACACCCCTTAGGGGCTTCATTAGAATTCAAGCCACCTGTGAACCTATATGAATGTAATCCAATACCAATGGTATTGTGTGTACTCTATCTCAGGAAAGGATATTGGATATCAAAGTGCTTGGAGAAATCATGGAAGACTAGATTCTCAAAGAGCCTTATGCAACTCTGATTATCACAATATACAACAGTGGTCTCCAACCTCTCATCAATCAACTCCCTTACCAACTTGTGAAGCCAAATAGCTTCATAAGTCACTGAAGAAGTTGAAATATACTATGTTTTCATTGAACTAAGTTCAATTGTGGTATGCTTATTGTTGAACCAAGAAACCATGTGCCCAAAAAATAGTTCAGCAAACCAATGCCTTTCATGTCAAACTCACTGACCAATTTATTATTATATTTGCAAAATGAATTGAACAAAATTTCTTGTAATGACAAGGTCATCCACATACATGACCAAAACACACAAATCAAATTTATCCAATTAAAAAAAATTAAAGTCTACACAAGTCTTGGAAAATATGAACTCCGATAAATATTGATCAATCATGGAGTACCATGTTCATGATGCCTACTTTATCCCATAAACGGATTTCTTCAACCTACAAGCATGGGCCTCTCTCCCATGGATCTCAAATCCTCTTCAATGATTTATAAATACATCTTCCTCAAAAAAGGCATTCAAGAATGGTGTCTTTACATCCTTCTGATATAAATACCAAAAAATGTAATATGTTAAAAATATGATGGTTTTAATAGAGTTACACCTAATAATATGATAAATTTCCTCATCATAGTCAACTCCCTCTTTCTAAGAGAATCCTCTAGTAATAAACTTGACCATGTACTTTTCAATGCTTCCATGAATTGCATGTTTGATATTGTATAATCATCAAGAATCAATCATTAATTTCCCAATAGGTCTTGGAACTATCTCCCAAACATCATTATTGAGGATGGAATTATACTCCTCTATCATGGCATCACACCATACTACTCTATAGTAGACTGATCAAAGTCAAAAGGCTTTGTCTCAAGAATAAAATTTGATTACTACAACATAACTAGGAAACTTTTTAGTTGGATGGCTCACCTGAAATGTAGATTTAGGTGCTCCAACTTGTTTGTGTGTTTCTTGCAATGTCTATAGGTAATCCATCTTGGTAGCTAAACTAGAAGGGAGTAGACCTCTTTAAATTGGCTAGAATCTTGCAAATTTGAATGTAGTTTATCTTTTAATTTCAAAGTTTAAGCAACAACTGCAAGATTCTCACCTTCTTCAATCACTATAGAAGGCTCATGTGACCTCGAGGGCCACCCACCTTCATCAAACTTCACATCCCAGCTTACCACAATCTTTCAATATGATGGAATGTAGATCTAATACTCTTTAGAAGTCTCACTATATCTAACAAAGATCCCCTTGATACTTCAGGGCACAAACTTAGTAGTTTCTCATTGGGGACAAGATTATAAACCAAAAATATTTGATCTCCATACCAATAGCAAAGAGAGGATCTTTAGTGAACTTCGATAGGTAACTCTCATGCATGTTTTAGTGAACTTGTTCTCAAGAGCATCTTCTTGAAAATACTAACACTAATACAGAGTTTTCAATTCACCAAATATTCTCTTTGTTGGTTTCCCTACTATGTGGGGAATCTTGTATTCCTTCATGGAGTCCAAAATTATCAAATTCACCTTAGCAACCCTCTTCTAGTATTGAGATAATTTTTGAGGATTATTAGGAATTGTAATTGTTCTCCAAACTATGCCCCAAACATCAATCTCATCAATAAACATTTGAGACTTGCACTTCCAAGGTGTGAAATTTGGACTTGCTCCTAATTGGTCACACTTTCTAAGGCTTGAGATTCAGAAGTTTGCCATTCCTACAATGTCATGGATCGCAACTCGATCAATAATATTTCAGTGAAAATTAGCAACCTTTCACATGATCAATTAACTTTTCATGAGAATAAAAACTAATTCAGCCTCTCACGAGTCCTTGTACCTTTCTTAGGTATGGATCACTATAATTACTAGAGCTTGTTGGGCATCACATCCCTAAAATCCTCCACTATCAACTCCCTCTCATAAGTATTCTCCTTTTCCATTCATTGGATAGAAGAATTTCAATAATACAACTCAAATACTATGTTAGATTTTCTAATCCATGATAAAAATATCTTCATTCAGAGATATTACCCTACAATTGAAATTGAAAGGATTGAGAAACGCCCACTAAGATTTTATTATTTCCAAAACTAAAAGCATATGACTATAGATTAAGAGTGTAGACACTCCATATCATAATTTTACATCAATCTGACAAGTGGCGGTATGTATATCTAAGCAATACTAAATGTACAAATGAAAACCAATGAGCTAGAAATCTATAGCAATGATCACAAAACTTTTCATTAGCATTAAAAAAATAATTACAAATGACCAATTATTTGCTAATGTGCCCTCCACTTCTTATTATAGAATAAGAGGGGTCCATCCATGCAACGTGTAAGAAAAGAAGAGTAGCTCCCCAAGTAATGTGCCCCACATGCACCAAGAATAAGTATACATGTACCAACACACTCCTCCATGTGTGTCCACACATCAACACACGCCAAGCATGTGCCTCGACATAACTCTTTAAGTAATGTGTCCCTTATGGGCCCATAATAGGTAGACACATGCAAACACACATCGAGCATACTCATGGTGGCCACACACTACTCCATATGGTGGCTATAGCCCAACAACATGTGACTAATTACTAACAAGCCAATCAACTCTACTCTAAAAATAGAACTGCTAAAAATAGGAAATCCATATAGCTAATGGAGAGAAAACTTGGATCAAGAGAAAAACTAACACTAATAATGTCCACACATCATAATCCCATCCCCTAATTACTTCATAATTTCCCATCCCCTAGTTACTTTATAGCCGAGAAGATTGCTTTCACCTTTGTTCACGTTTTTTTGTTCCCCACAAGCTCAAAAAATAATTTCAAAGACATTTTGGCACCTAATAATCATGTTCATGCATCATAATCTCATCCCCAGTTACTTCATAGCTTTGAATATTGTTTCATGTGTCCATATTTTCTTGTTCCTTTGAAGATTTTTAGATTCTTGTTAGTATAACAAGGGCATTATTAATAAGCATTTTTTAATGTGGATGATTAGGGGTAAAGGGGTTGGGGGGATTTAAGAGAGAAGACACAAATATGTGTATGGATTTATATCTTTGTAGTGAAAAACTAGCACTATGATGTTGGTTGATTTATGGTTTAACAATAAATTAATGAGTTTATTTCCACTAGTCTAAGTTCAATTCTCAACATTAAAATACTTATATAAAAATCACTGGAGCAATACCCCCTAGAAGCTCCATACTCATTTTAACAAAAAAATCAATAATTATTCCAAAACAAAATATATAGCAATAGCGTTTTACAAATAAACTCATATAAAATGTTTCAATATAAATTACAAATCTATAGGATCATTTACTATTTCATAATGATACTATATCTAAATAACTTTCAGAGATTTTATAGAATGCGTCATCATATTATTATAAAAAACAATGCTCAATATAGAAAAGAATAGTCAGAAGGTGGCTAGTCCTTGTGTGCATTCTAATAATAATGTGCAATAGTTATTTTAAAATAAAGCATGCTATATAAGGGGTGACATCTTATTTGCACCACAATCTTCCTTCTTAATCAATTCAAACAACAATAGCTTTCTTAAATAATCCACTAAATAATTTCAACATACATTGAATATATGGTGCACATGCATTTCTTAGTGTTGTTATATTATAATATAGAGCATTAAATGTTATGATCGCATTGTCAATTTGGCAAATGATATTTTACATCATGAATGTTGCATTATGACTCTAAATATTTAGAGGATAAGTTATGTTTGAAAAATAACTAAGTACATCAATTGAGGTTACTTCAATGCAATGCCTCACCCTTACCCAAGTTGAGGATCGGATCAAGGCATCAATTGGTGAGCAAGATCAGCATGCATAATAAATGCCATTAGCCCATTCATCAGTTTGTACCTTTATTGATAGACACTTGTAATTATCATGAAGTAGCTCCAAGTTGAGAGAATTGTAAGGAATGCCCATCTAGCTCTATGGAAAGAATGACAATATATAGCTCCTTGGAGTTTGAAACAAACAAACACCCAATAACCTATTGACCCAACTCCACAAGCAACGATATGCAAAGTCTGCATATGTGATACTCTAATAAAGCCCATCAAAATTAAGGTAGCTTTTATGTCATCTCATTGTTTGTTGGATGTTATTGATGATGCAGATGAATTTAGTTATTTCAAGTTTGTATCAAGATTTAGGCACACTAATAATCGAATTATCATATTATTATTGACAATTTTAGCATTTTAAAGAGAGATGCTTCAACAAGTCTAAGCAACATACCAGTGATTAGCAGATCTGAGGCAATAGATAATTGATTTTTGCTGACAACATAGCACAATGAAACATGTTCTAGGTTTTAAAAATGTGTTAAAGGGTATGCATACCCAAAACCCTTGGGCAATGAACCATTATATTATAATATGATCACATCTACTATAATAGGTATCCTATTATTTATCACTGCCACATATTGCTCTTCTTCATTCCTCGTCACTATTGTCATTGGTTTCTCTTTGCTTGCCATTTCCAAACATAAGGGAAAATTTGGGGTCTAAAACGGGCCATGTAAAGAAAATAATTAAACAAAAAGGGTATATGACACATCACACTATGTTAAAGGCATTATTGCTTATTTTTGAAAACTTGGATTAATATACAATGAAAAGCTAGCAATTTAAAATAACAATAAAGAGTTTAGAAGTAACTCTTTCAATAAAAAGTTTATGCAAATGTCTTCTTTCATATTATAAGGCATGAATAGTAATGAAGTATTAGGTTGTCACATGCGGATCATGTAAATAGAAAATATTTACACAAGAAAAACTAAGACAACCATCATGCCAATTATGTAAATTTGAAAATGAATACACTGGAAAAACCGAGACGATCCTCATGTTGATCGTGTAAATTGAATATATGTACATTGGACAAACTGAGACAACTGTCATTTTGATCATATAAATTAAAAATATGTACATTGGAAAAACAGACAATCGTTATGGACACGACAAATGATTTCCATGGGCATGAGCATTACAATACAAGGCATAAGCAAGATTGCATGTTGAATAGTAGCATAATAAATGTTATATTTTGGCAAGAAAAATAATATTGATACATTTGCAATCTGCAATAGTTCAAAAACCAATAAGGATTACATCCAATACAAGGCTTTAAGGTTTTGTATGCAGTGCATGCATTCTTGCCAAATATTTTGTTTAAATATCGAGTTCTCTCTCGTCAAAATAGAAAGGTTAAGGGGATTAATGGAATTCTTATAAGCATGTTCAGCATTTAAACAGTGCACATGCATTTCATGGTGTGGTTATAATATAATATAGAGCATTAAATGCTATGATCACATTGTCAATTTGGCAAATGATATTTCACATGATGAACATTGCGTTATGACTCTAAATATTTGGTGGATAAGTTATGTTTAAAGAAATAACGAAGCACGTCAATTTATGCCTCACCCTTACCCAAGTCATGGATTGGATCAAGACATCAATTGGTAAGTGAGATCGGCATGCATAATAAATATCATTAGCTCGTTCATCAGGTTGGACCTTGATTGATAGATACTCATAATTATCACAAAATAGCTCCAAAATTGGAGAATTGTAAGGAGTGCCCATGTAGCTCTATGGAAAGAATGACAATATATAGCTCCTTGGAGTTTGAAACAAACAAACACCCAATCACCTATCGACCCAACTCCACAAGCAGCGATATGCGGTATCCATATCTGATACTCGTTAAATCCCATAAAAATTAAGTCTCCACATGTGATACTCTAATAAAGCCCATCAAAATAAAGGTAGCCTTTATGCCATCCCATTGTTGTTGGATATTATTGATGATCCATATGAATTTAGTTACTTCAAGTTTATTTCAATGTTTAAACAAACTTATAATCAAATTATCATATTATCATTGACAATTTTACCATCCCTCTTCGGCAACTCTAAGCAGCATACCACTGATTAGCAAGTCTAAGGCAATAGATAATTGATTTTTGGTGGCAACATAGCACAAATTAAAAATGGCCTAGGTATTAAAAATGTGTCAAAGGGCATGCTACCTAAAAACCTTCTGTCATGAACCATTATATTATAACATGATCATGTCTACTATAATAGGTATCATATTATTTATCGCAGTCACATATTGCTCTTCCTCATTCCTCGTCACTATCGTCATTGGTTTCTCTTTGCTTGTCATTGCCAAACAAGGAGAAATTTGGGGTCTAAAATGGACCATGTAAAGAAAATAATAAAAGATGAAGAGAATATGAGACATCACACTTATGTTAAAGCCATTTATTTATCACAACCGCATATTGCTCTTCCTCATTCCTCGTCACTATCGTCATTGGTTTCTCTTTGCTTGTCATTGCCAAACATAAGGAGAAATTCGGGGTCTAAAATGGACCATGTAAAGAAAATAATAAAACAAGAAGAGCATATGACAAGTTGCACTATGTTAAAGGCATTATTGCTTATTTTTTTAAAACTTGGATTAATATACAGTGAAGAGCTCGCAATTTAAAATAACAATAAAGAGTTTAAAGTAACCCTTATAAGGCAAGAATAGTAACGAAGTATTAGGATATCACATGCGGATCATGTAAATTGAAAATATTTGAAAAACTAAGACAATCGTCGTGCCGATTATGTAAATTTGAAAATGAATACACTGTAAAAACTGAGACAATCCTCATGTCGATCATGTAAATCGAAAATATGTACATTGGAAAAACTGAGACAAACAATCGTCATGCCAATCATGTAAATTAAAAATATCTACATTGGAAAAACGGAGACAATCGTTTGGACACATAACAAACGATTTCCATGGGCATGAGCATAAAATACAAGGCATAAGCAAGATTGCAAGTCGAATAGTAACATAATAAATGTTATATTTTGGCAAGAAAAATAATATTGATACATTTGCAAACTGCAATAGTTCAGAAACCAATAAGGAATATATCCAATACAAGGCTTTAAGGTTTTGTATGCACTGCATGCATTCTTGCCAGATATTTTGTTTAGATATCGAGTTCTCCCTCATCAAAATAGAAAGGTTAAGGGGAAGTGATTAATGGAATTCCTATAACAGAAAGCAAGTTCAACATTTAAACAATGCATAATCGCATATTCTGTAGAGGATTCTAAATAATAAAAGACGTCCTATATGTACAAGACATCAATTTTTTGGTTGATACAAACCATTCAAATGTATGAGAGAGAAACTTCGTACAAACTACAAAATCCCATTCCAATCACCTCTAGTCATTGACCATGTTTGGACCGTAACTTGTAGGCCTCGGTGCATAAGATAATAGAAATCCAAGCTGCGATGCAGAACTTTTCTTTTCCCTAACGTCTGTTCATCACTTTAAGTCCATTGGATCTGCCTCGGAATAATAATCTATTAGAAAATTCAGTTCTGCTCATTGATTGGACAGAACTGCACAACAGTGCCTGATGATCTCAAAGAAAAATCTGTGACTTATGGAAGATGATCAAAACAAAGTGTTACTAAAAAGCAAATGTGCTTGGCAGTTTTGAACTTGTCTGCAAATGTTTTTTGTGTGTAATCAAACTTCCTAATGTATTTGACATACGGGAGTGAAACTAAACATTTCTTAGCACTCTGAAAATTCAAATATTTTACTCCATTGAATAAGAGTGTAAATACGTGGGAACCAAATCAAAGACCATCAGTAATATTCAAATAACATGGCCATGGATGAAACTACTTATTATATAGAAAACAATGAACATCCATCATTAACAAGATAATGTGCAATAAAGCATCCAAAAATATTAATACACGTGTGAACTAAGAACGCTTGAAATTCGAAATAAGTACAATTACAGTTCACCATGATCCTTCCTTGCCCCCATGTAACATCTTATGCAAACAAAAAATTTCACCTTGTCCTCCATTAAGAAGCCGTCTCTCTAAACAACAGGCTGTTAGCTGCCTCAGTAATCTTTCAAGAGATGATTGCAAACAACTTTCTGGATTTTGCACCGCAGGATTAGTTGATAAGACCACAGCATTTACTGCATCTGCAACTAGTTCTCTTTGAGCCAAGCTAAGTAGGTATCCTACAGAAGACTTCCCCGGTTCCTCATATGCAAGCAAAGCAAGACAATCCTATGCCCATAGACCAGAATGATATGTCAGCTAAAGAAAGTATAAAACACTTGAAATTACAGGCATAATTGAATTTCTGTATGATTGCCAATATGATAACCGATATAGTTGATAGATACTCCATCCAGTAATCAATGCTAGTATAACTGTAACACAGTATATATCCAAGGACCTACATCTGTGCCCAACATTTTCTGCCATTCTAACTCATGGATATCCATATAAACAGAGAATAATCAAACACTGCAAGAACAATATGGCATGCCCTTTAAACAAGAAATTCTTGAGAAGAGTAAATGGTCGTAATGCTTGTGCAGATGACAAAGTAGTTTTGTTTGTTGTTTGTACTTTGGTATTGACTGAATGTGACAGAACTGAAACCATTTAAGTCGTGAGACAAATTGATAGGAACGAATAACCACCTGAAGTAAATCCTCAAGATACTTTACTCCAAAAAATCTTGATAACTCAGAGCGAGCATAAGTTACTGCAATCTCCAACATTCCTTTCTGAGACAAAAAAAAAATCATAGTCAGCTTGGTTCCTAAACATTCAAATCTCTAATACAATTTATTTCTCATCATACAAGCCAACAACTGAACAGCATGGAATAAACCCAAGACAATGACTGAGATTAAGAAAAAACATATACATAAAATTATAATCTAGATGCTTCTAACATAGTCAAATGCTTCATGACATCGAACTGTAGTTTTCCAATTTCTATTCTAGTTTTCATGCATCTGACACAGTCAAGTGCATCACATTAGTACCAGAGTTTCCAATGCGTGACAATCTTTCAAGAAAAATACAACCAGTATAAAATAAATTTTGAATAATGAACCAACCAATGGGTAGGACACCAGGTCTGCCCTATCTTTAGGGCTCACAGATGTGAACAAATAAGCTTTTACTGTTGACGTGCTTTTAGAACAGATGATTATTAGCATGCCCTGGACTATTGTGACTGTACATTATAGTGTATACATACCATAGTTGGTGCAATCTTCAGCCACAGAATCTACTAAAAAACTACCAATGTCCTGATAGGAGAAAAGCTCAATTAAAAATGTAGGAACTAAAAACTACAAAATGTTTGGGGTGCCTGCACTACCAAGTGGATTGCCCCTGCAAATTCATATTTAATGGGTGAATAGCTCTTAAAGAAACTTTGTTGATTAGGAATCTGAAGTGAAGTTACAAATGAGGGGAGGAATCCCTATTTATACAAAAAGAGAACAAAACCCTAACATAGGCTAAGTTACCATTTAGGGGGTAATTAGGTCATTATTACATGAAAGTGACCTCACACAATCATTGAAATATATTACCTAGAACTAAAAGATATTATTACAACATTATAGGTTCGTATACAAAATAGCTCCTATAAATGGAGCTTACTTGCATAAGAAAGATGATGTGTTTAGGTACATAAAATGCCCTTTCCCTTGGGAAGCTTTGTCCCCAAAGTTAAAAGGCCAAAACATCTGGGGCCAACCTATTGCACTTCTTGATGTGAATGTGTTTAAATGTGCTCCAATTGCATTCACATCCAGAGGCACTACAAGGTTAGCTTAACATTTGGATTGCAAACCTCTGAAATTCAAGAGTTTGGCCACAAAAATCCTCCCACCATAAACCTTCAATAATGCCAAAGTTTGGATTTTAAACACATTGCAAGTTGCAACTTACAAAAAAAACATAATTTAAAAATTACAATTAAGAAGAAAAGCTAGCTTGTAACATTGTCTACCTTGATTGAGTCGCCCTTTAAAATGCAAAAAGCGCCTTGTCTCTCTTGTACTTTTGTAAGTGGTTGTGGATGGCCTCTTCAGTTTCATAATCAGGGAACATCCTTTCTATGCATATGAAAACCCCATCCTCATGAATTCCAGATCTTAAAAGGAGGTTGGGTTGATAAAGTTCATGTTTCCAACCTGTATAAATAATTTTGCAAAAATGCCTTTATTTCTCCTCCTTGCTCCCACATGTGAAATGAATTGCCCCCTTGGTGTTGAAATATTGTAACTGCAAAGAGTATTCTATTTATTATTGAT
>CBVK0100005870.1:0-15204 GCA_900067695.1 Picea abies
AAAACTTTTCCCATTAAACTTCTCGATCTCCATTTTCGAACTGCTCACCATTTCTCTTCACCTGAAGAATCAATACCACCGATCGCCCACTGTAACAAGGCTTATCAAAGTCCAGAGCCAAACCATTGAACATAAAGGCCTCCCCCTGAAGCCAATAATTTATCTCATACCAAATGTAGATTTTAACCTTGTACAATTATTTACTGCAAACAGATTTTCAGTAAAAAAATATAAAATATATAATGGAAAATACACACATTACACAGATATTTTTCCCCTGGAAACCCAAACCAAGAAAACCAACATATTCTATATTCATTTACATCACACATTGTTTACAATACAATATACATATAGGAACCAGTGACATCCAAAACCCAAAACCCTAACATAATCACCTGGAACAGCCTCTCCGACTCCCTAGCTCCAAGAATCCTTACGGTTTCCTAGCCCCCGAGCCCAAAATTAGCTCCAAGAATCCTTACGGTTTCCTAGCCCCCGAGCCCAAAATTCCCAGCAACAACGTGCCCCTATGAGATTCCTCAAGCAAACTATAAGCAAAATTGTTGCAGCGAAAACTGTTTCCTGCCCTCCTCCTTCTTTATCTCCAAATTTTCTTACCTTGCCATAAACCAAAAATATTCCCAAACCAAAGATGTCTCTCCCCTAGTTCTCCTTTCTCCCTTATCTTCCTCCCTCGAATCCATTTCCCCAACCGCCTTACCCCCCCCATTAATTCCTCAACCACCTTATCCCTCCTATTAATTGGTTCAACTACCAATAATAATAATATTATAATAAAGTGTCCATAAATCTATTTTAACAATTCATTAAACTAATATTTATCATTCATGATAATTAAAGAATTAACTAGGGTTGTTACAATTACTCTGAGACCCTGAAGATTCTATGTGCATCAGAATGCATAGGCATCATGCCATTACTGATTATAAAAGAATTGCACAAATGCATTCTTTACAGACCCTAATAACCTCATATGATATTTGGAAAACTCTCCCTGATGCCTTAAGGAACAAAACCCCTACAGGATATCCTCATTTTGAACTTGTTTTATCTCAAGTAGCATTGTATGTTAACTCGATGAGAAGACATGGAAATCAATGGATAGGTCTTCGATTTAACTACCCACTCATTTGGTGTTCTAATCGACAATACCAATCTCGGTTTCATTGGAACGATATGCAAGAAATTACACATTGGAGACAGGTTGATAGAAGTCTGGGATTTTATGAGACAACAAAGTTTGGCCATCCTTCGTATAATTGGACAACATTGCACCTTGGAGTTCCAGAGGAAGATCGAGAAATTGCATGAGGTCATGCAAATATTTAAGAAGGGGGAACGATAGGACCTAAAAATGATATCATTTTTTCCCAAGTCCCTAATAGTTTTGATGATCTTTTGACACCAATAAAGCCATTTTTTTATCTTCATAATATCATTTTCCACTTATTTAAACCATAATTCCCAAAAGGTATTATTGGATTACATTTTTAAGTCTTTCTTATCTTTATTATGAATTTTAGAGTAGGAGTGTAGAAATTAGCTAAAATATGAATAAATGTTGCTAACAAGTTTTAACAAGAAACTTGTACAATGGATGAAAACCACGGGCTATCTTATCACAGAGGTTCAATCAATGAAATACAAGCATTTAGTGACTCACCAAATCTGTTGCAAGAGGTTTGGTGGTAACATTTTTTTTTAACAGGAACGATTAGAGATCTTTATTTAATATTTGTCTGAGAGGGATGCCAGACCCTTACATTGCATATTCAGATCTACTACCCTGGTTTCCATCTTACAGCTTGAACCCTCATCCTTACTAATCAAAATCCGGAATTCTAGTTTCCGATGGATCACATACATATGATAGCCTAATCTACTATTTATTGAATACATTGACTTCTGCAGGGATCGATCTAGAGTACTGAGGGTTGTTGGCAGAGCCCACCA
Source organism: Picea abies (assembly GCA_900067695.1). Lineage (NCBI taxonomy): Eukaryota > Viridiplantae > Streptophyta > Pinopsida > Pinales > Pinaceae > Picea > Picea abies. Next base: position 1,978 of record CBVK0100005870.1, read on the forward strand.
CCGTTGACCTTCCTTACTCGATTTTGGAGGCTGCCTCTGTTGTGGCTTCCGAGATCTTGCTGAGCGCCTTGGTAAGCTCTTCTACCTGTTTCTCCAGTTTGCAGAGGCGATTTCCACCCTAACGCCCGCTCCCGCTCGCTCTCCACCAAAAAGTTTGCACCCATAAGGGTTATTTGGTGGTAACATTAACAAGGCAAAGAACAAATCATATCAGTTCAACATGTAAATGAACAAGGCACGTGACTAAGAGGGTGAATCTATGAAGGTTTTAAATTCCCACGAGCTGCATTCATTGGTTACCTGGAATCCAAACCAAAGCTATATCTTGTTTTTAGCATTTTGGCATCCAAAACAAAGCTATATCTTGTTTTTAGCATTTTGGCATCCAAACCATGTGAGTTTCCTTCCAAAGTACAGTTTTATTTACTCTATGTAATGAACAAACAGTTATATTTCCATAGTTGTAGGGTTTTCATGAATATTACAGTTTTTGAAGTTATTGTAAAAGATTCCAATCTGAATCTATATATATATACCATCTCTCTTGCATTTGGAATATGTGGAGAATATAGAGAATGGTGTGAACACTCTATAACTTTCAATATCTAAGAAATATATATGCAGTTCATTTTGGGGGTTTATTAATTATTCTTTTAAAGTGTTATGTATGTTGAGTCTTTTTAAGGAGGGCCCACTTCAAGAGGTATGTAAGGTATGTAGCCAGAATTTGTTGTAAATAAACTTGTTTATATTTTTTAATTTTAGTCTAATTCTAAAGCTCTTTTCACTCATGTCCATCATCTTGTTTTTACTAAGGCTGGCTTGTTCTTAAATTCTATTAGATTAGTTTTACAATTTATGTGGTTTGTGTTAAAAGAATTGCTTTCATGTTTTATTGCATAATGAAATGATTGTATAATTGTGTTTTATAAAACAAAGCATACAGGAAACAAATTTGTCTTCCAAGTAGAGTGTTGTCAATAGTCAAAACAAAGACCAGTCAAAGTAATTTTTAATTTGAGTTTGCATTCTTGTAGCATTAGACTACCCTTAAATTAAATATAGGTGTTTAGAATAGGCATAGTATAAGAACTCGATCGATATTTAGAGCTTTTATTCTGTGTATACAACACTATTATTTCACAAGCTACGAACCTCAGGTTTATAATAAAATGAAGCCACGAAGTAGTCTCCCTTTAAAAGAGACATATTTTAGAGTTGTCAATAACCCTAGATCAAATCCTAGCAAGCATGCTTCCACTTTATGCAATGCATGTTGTGTGTGGCATTGTGGTTAGGTCCTACCTATTAACAAGGGCCATTATATTGGTTTAGTGATTTCATATGCCCTATGTCTATATATGTAGAAAGAGAGTATCTTTCCTAAATATAACTTATCCATAAGAGAGAAAAAAAATTACAAGAAAAAAAAAGGTCTATTATACAATATTTACATCCACTTTTTTTAATTGAATATTATGGGATCTCAAATTATTTACATTCAATTGTTTCTCCTTTCTTACTTTGAAATCAATTTATTGATCTCTTGATATTAATGATTTTCCCCTTCCTTTTCCCTCTTAAGGTTTTGATGTGGTTGTTTTTATGTAGTTTTAGATACATTTTTTTTCATTTCTTATATAATTGAGGAGAATCAATATAATAAGTATTGTTAGTGGATTGGAATCACGAGGGTTTAATTCTCTTTAATTCTAATACCTTCAAGTTGGTGCTTGTGATGGAGTAATCTTGGGGGTTTGGATTTTCTTTTTTATTCGATTTAGGTCTGATAAATATAGGATTTGTATGCTTATGTATGTGCATTGGCATATCCTCATCTCTCCCCCAAACTATTTTGGTGATCACTACGGGATTGTAGTTTGATGTTGTGGTTATTTTATTGATCTTTGTTTCACGTTGCATTTGAAGCCAACTATATTTCATCCATTAATTTTATTTGGCACTTCTCATATATATGTGTGTGTAATATGGGCATGAATGCACAACAAAACACTAAGGGACCTCTTCTCATTTTGTGCACGACGTCTCTTTTTCTTTTCAAAACAATCCATTCATAGGGTTTCCTCGTAGAAATTAACTTCATGGCCCTTAAATTCATCTTTCTCGTTTCCTTTTGGTTGTCCTCCTCTACCTTATAGAGGCATATTAAGTTTTTCCCCTCCTCATTCCATGCTTGAGATGACTCAAGTATCATCTCATGAACCAAACCATGGGGGATACGACCTCCAAGTCTTGATCTAGGTATATCCTCTTAAACTCATCAAATTACCTTAAGAGGACTCTTGATCTTCACATAAGGATGATCCCTACACCCTACCCTCTCTCTAATTTACCAAAAATTAGTGAAGAACATGATGAAAAGGGACAACTCATTTGAATGCTTTTGTCTTAGCTTGTGTTCACTTTATGAACTATGTTCTTATCTTTAAACATTACATGGAGATGCTTTTAGATGGATCAATATACTTCTTGAAGGATCCATATCAACCTTTCAATGACTTATAGTTCTCTTTGTTAAACATTTTGACATGTTTGTATAACTAAACATAGGGTTGAAAGGCATTCGTGACTATGAAAATAGAACTTAGAGAACCTAGAGAACTCAACTCTTCCTTCATTAGATGGTGATGTGATGCAAATTACACCACTTCCTACTTCTCTGTAGATCAAAAACTTAGGGAGATGTTCACCAATTGCCTCCAACCCAAATAGCCTTTTAGGGTCTTTACCATATGTATTAAAACTCATGTGGAAGACTTGCAGGTGTCTTTAGTATCAGATTATAGAAGAGTATCTGGCATGAGGATTACATCTAACACTATCCTAAACCCATCGTTAAAAACATTATTGATTAAAAAGGTTGAGCTTACACAATAGGAGAGTCACTAAGAAATCCAATAAATCCAGGAAGAACAAAAGCTCTAAAACAACAAAGGCTTCCACTTCTATAATTCAAAGGACAACCCACCTAAAATTATGGATGTTGCATCTTTTTGTAAATGAGACACAAAAGATGGTTGTCGCTTTAAACCTTCAACCTATTACATCCACAACACAATCATCTCAACCTAACAAATAAGTCTTATCTACCACCTTTCATCCATTATAAACTTCCCCCGCCCCTTTTCACAATCGATACATTTAAAACACTTATGTATTTTATTCATATCTTCGAGACCATAAACATTTTATAAAATTAAAGGCTTGGTACTTTTTCACTCTATCATGGTTATACCTCCTTGACTCTACTTATTCATTTTCTACTTTGGAGCACATCTTCCCACATAATCGCTACTTCATGGCATTGTTACATAGTTTACTTATTTTTTGACCAACATCCACTATCAATGCAATACAATGCATTCCTTACTTTTCAATCTTGCTTTGTAAACCTTAATTGTTGAAAACCCTTACCTATCACCTTCCTACCAATAAACAATAATTTATGAACATGTTTGATAGTTGAGTTGTGATTGCACAATGCCATGGTTGATTTCTTTGTTTTATTTCCATTATTTAAGAGGAAAAAAAGGAAGAAAATGCTAAAAAAATTAGGGTTGCACGTGCTTTTAAAATTAACAAAATCAACTTGGGGTGGCAAGTGCGGGAGCGGTCATTGTGAGTCTTGAAGGAACAATTGAAGCATCTTTCACATGGGGTCTCGATATCTCATCTATCAATAAAGCAAAATCCTATGCTTTGTTACAAGGCCTAAAAAACACCATCAATTCTTGTATTCAATCTTTATTAGTGGTAGGAGATTCAAAGGTCATCATAAGCCAAATGGTAATGAATATTACCCCAGTTGATAATCTATTAGCTTCAGTGATAGCTTGAGCAAAACAAGAAGCAACTAAATTAACTTGCATCAAGTTTTATCATGTGTTTCGAGAGAATAACAAATTAGTAGATGGCTTTGCTAACCAAGCCACATCTTTAAAAGTGGGGGTCATTGTTATCAATGGTAAGGTTTATAATCAACCTATTCCATGATTTTTTAATGAATAACAAGGCACATATCATACATTTAAGGAGTCACATGACTCATAACAAGGAAGCATATTCATATAGCAAAGTGAGTAATGAGATGAAACTCAAACCATCTCTTTCCATGCCTAGGCACTCAGCGCCGCACATATTTGGACATATGGAAGGAAATTTCCCTCGTCGTGGTGGGATCAAGGCCCTACAATTTCGAATTCATCAATGGACATATCAGTTTCCAAGTCTCTACAACAACATGGTGTGTTATGTTCTTATGGCTTGAGTTGCATGTTTGTTTTTAGTCTTCAATTGGAATGTTGGTGAGCCCCCTCCTCAATGCCCTTCTTGTTCAGAAAGGCTTGAAGTGGTTTGGATTGTCTTAAGCAATAGTTCTAGGGACTCTATTTGTGTTTTAGTCTCTCCTCCAAGAGGAATAGAGGAATTTCGTTTTATGTCTAAATTATTCTCAATTTCACAAAGGCCTTTTCTATTGGGTGTCAATTCATTCAATATAGTATCTTGCCCGAGTCGATTATGGGCCTTCCAAGGGTAGAAGGCAAAGCCTTTGACCCTTTCCAACTCAAGGAGGTTAGCACCTATCTAGTTTTCTTCATTATAAGGCTCTCAAGGGGTTAAACTTGTGCCCTTTCAAGTAGGTGTATGCCTCCTATGTTGGACTTCCTTTTGATTTCAAAAAGATTTATTTTGGTCGACAACCACTCTGATAGTATAGGGTACAGACAAAATCAAATCTAGTTTTCTTCATTATAAGGCTCTCAAGGGGTTCAACTTGTGCCCTTTCAAGTGGGTGTATGCCTCCTATGTTGGACTTCCTTTTGATTTCAAAAAGATTTATTTTGGTCAACAACCACTCTGATAGTATAGGGTATAAACAAAATCAATTATGGATCTTGAGGGGATTGAAGGTGAAACCTAGGAATTGGACCGAATGCAACATTGAGATCCTACAAGTGAATAGGAATTGTGTCCATTGCAGAATTTTGATGGATTACAAAGACTTGCAAGAGATCAAGCATGTTCTAAGGATTCATGATAAGTCTATTCAAGAAAATAGATCTTCAATCCTCACATCCACAACAAAAATGCACAAGAATGAATATCAGGTTACCACCTAGATTGCAACAACTATTACCTAAAGATCTAGATAGGATTAGTTATATGTTGAAAAACAATTTTGTTTTTGGTTTTTGGTTTTTGGTTTTTGGTTTTTGTTTAAGAAAATTGAATCGAAATTTTGATGTAACCCCACTATGAGCTTTGCCACACTTTTTATTAATATAAAATCTCCCAATTACAGTTTAAAAAAAATAATAATAACATAAACAACTTCACCACATAATAATTTACAATCTTTCTAGGCAATAGTGATAAAAAATGTCCTTTCCTTATTTTATGGTATGACAACAACACAATTTCAATGAGGTGTTAATTGGCACTCAAAACTAGTCTTACTGTATCTAACATTGCACTCTATGTCATCCACTTTAATTCTTCATGAATTCACATTTATACTTTGCATTTATGCATGCCCTCTTAAAAAATGACTCCACTAAAACATCAAAAGGTTGATCATACATGTCCTTACCCTATTTAGTAACATAGAAACACAACTCCACATGGCATTAATTGGCAATCAAATATTTCATAGTTCTACAACATCCATCTTAATTCCTAATTCACATTTTTTACTTTGCATGCATGCATACCTTAATAAAGCTCAACTCCATTAAAGCATCAATCAATCATCATACTCATCCTTACCCATTTGGCAATTGAGTAATGCCATGCCATGTATAAATTTTCTATTCCTTCAACACTATAGCCACCATGAGTATTTTGCTCACTTATTGTTAAGCTAGAGCTAACTTATTACCATACCCACATGTTTAATTGAAGGTACGATGCATAAGGCCATTCATAGTGTTGGTTTATGACACGTTTTCTTGAAATGTGCAAATCTGCACATGCATTCCTTTTAGGTCACTTCAATACACAAGTCCTTGTGGCACACCACATGACTTATGACAAGATAGTTTCTCACCTCACAAGATCCCATGGTGCAACTTGACTTATGACAAGATAATTTCTCACCTCACAAGTCCGCATGGTGCATTTCTTTTGCTCACATTCATGGTTGCTTGAATTCCTCTCATAGATTGATTTCTTACATCTTGCACATGCCCTGCATCTTTTCCATTTTGCATCATTGTTTGAGTTTTCTTGTCCTTGCTTGCACAACACATTTCAATATCCCTAATTATGATGCTTTGTGACTTGCTCACATATTTTTGGTTCCTTTTATTCCAATTATCTTGGTTTCGAAATTGGATGGATGGTTTGCACTTATCACCCCCTCATGAATTTGATTATGTTAAAGAAGGCATATATAACAACAAAATTCAAGCATAGTGCACTTTAAACCAGCGATTCGTCCCAAGGATTTAGATTTGTACTTTGCTTAATATCCTTAGTTTTATTGTCAAGGACCTCAATGCTATATTGTGCTTTAGTTTTATTGTCAAGGGCCTTGAGGATTATGTTTGAGGTCTCAATGCTATATTGTGGTACTTTGGGTACATTCCATGTCTACTTGATGCTCACTCTTTTATGATAGATTCTCGTGATTTAAGGTGACATTGGACCTTAATCAAACGTTGGATGCACAAACACATGGTTCACAACTAAATATGTAATTGCATCATTGTGTAGTTACACAAAATAACAAGGCATTCGCAAAGGGGCCGCACATTCTCAATTATTTTTCTATAAATAAAAAATAATGGAATGCCTTACAATGGAGTTTTGGAGCTAATTTTGCTCCTTGGAGTTGGAGCATTCTTCTAGTAGGTCATATGAAACAAAAGCCATTCCTATGCTCCATCCATTCACAAAAATAGGAAATCTTGTGCTTAGACATTTGGTTGCTTCTAATAGAGATTTTCTTCTAATAGAGAGTTTCTTCTTTGTTGATATTGGAATCTTGCTCACATTCACTTGGAGAATTGTGACCTTCGCTTTGGTTGGAATACCTTGCCCCCTTTTATCCAATTTATGAGGCATCTTCCTTTAGCAACCCTACCATGCATCTACAATGGTCGGACTATGTAAAGTCAAAGGACAGACATCATTCCAAAATCAAGCAACTTTTAAAGTGCCGCATATTGATTACATTCAACCTCTTTTTTCGCACTCTTACAATTGAGCATAGATTCAACTTAAATCCACACCCATTAAGCACCTAAACAAATAAAAAACAACTCTACTAGTAAACACCTCACTATTTAAAAGATTCAAGGTTTAAAGAAATCCATGCTTAGTTTTTTACTATCATGGTAATTAAAACAAATAGGGGTGCTCCAATTTGATTTACATCTTATTCCATGAAAATAAGAACTAGATATTGAAATTATTGATTTCTTCTTCCATACGAACAATAATAGCTTATAAATTGGCTTTTACAATGCTTGGGGTTGAACAATATCCTTCATATAACTGTAAGAGAGACTTCACATAAACACCAAAACATGAGTTTTCAAGTTACATCTTATTACTTTCATAGATGCTTCATCATGTATTAAGCTCAAATTGGGCAAACCAAGAGAATAATTAAAAATAAAAACTTAAAACAACTCTGAACTAAAAGAACAAGGTGTATTACAACAAAAATCCTATCAGGTTATGGCAATGGGAAAACAAAATGCCAACTAATTAACCAGCAGGTTTGTAATGGTAATTCTAATTCTACCAAGATGTGGTTTGTCAAACTTCCTTTATATTACAACCTTTTTATCAACGGGTTTGGAAATAAATCCCTTCAAATGAAAATTCAACATCGCTGCAACAGCTAAAAAGATGAGCAATACACTGCCATTAATCCATTCAACATATTTTCCTACTGTCATTCTTGTGGAGAATGAGGCAAATCCACTGCAAGCATTATATATCATACACAAGCCAAAGACATGAATATTCAGTCTTACATTGCATTCTATGAGAAACCTTTGGACTCAAAGCATCTTTTATCACCATGTATTCTCTTTCGTTCCTACAGCTCCATTTTAGACAACAACTCTGGCGGTATTAACTAGACTCAAGCAAAATTATAGAAATCATATACTCTGGCCAAATCAGGGCCATTTTAACTCCAAAATTTGAAGCATACAGAGAATATATTGCCACATTTCTGTTGCAAAGTATGGCATACCAAACTTCGCTAAACTTCATAAAAGGAATGTGGGGAATGGCCATTTGAGTCTCTCAATAAGAGAAGCTACCCTTATAGCAAAAGCCAACAACAAAATATCATCAAATAGCAGAAAAGGGCAAGAGTCCAAACTGTCCACGCTGGCTCCCCAAACTGCCCTTAATGAAGGGCTTTCAAGGATTATGGAACCCTGGCATCAAACATTGTCAAAATATGCAAATAAAGACAATTCAAGCATAAAAACATAAACAGTTTGTGCACACATCCCAGGCCACGGTGATAACATGAGTGCATTATCAACAGGGAGTTATGTTTGAACTTTGAGCCCATGTCAGAATCAAAATCATAAAAGAAAATCAAAACAACACTGATCAAGATTAAAGGAAAATGTCTTTGGGATGCCTGCTGGAAAAGAAACTACTGAATCAAGAAGGCCTTTTCTTCGAGGTACTAAACATCAATGTAAGAAAAAGCATTGCAAGATGAGAAAACCAGTGTTAAGGAAAAGACAAATTATTGACTGGTTAAAAAGGCAACACTTCGGGCACAAGTTTTGATATAATTCAACTAGGAGATTGCACAATATTAAAGATAACAGAGCTACACAGTTCAACCCTTTCAACCCAGCACTGAGAATCCACCCAGTCAATAAGCAAGAACCAATTCCAGGACTTGCAACCCATAATGGTCAAAAGTATAGTTGATAATTCTGGCTGCTGGCTGTAAGTATTAAGCCAGTAGTGAGCAATTTTATAGCAACCTTTGCAGATTGGGTAAAGCATATCCTTGATTGTAAAGCCAAGAGAACATCCAGTTCAATATTAAAGGCATTCAAGCAACAGCAGAAAACCCATGCATAGTGTACAGGAAGGCTAAATTATACAATCATTTCCTTGGATGCAGGCAACAACTGTTCAAATAAAACTTTTAAAATCAAGGTCAAGGTATGTGTAACTCAAAATGGGGATTGTGAAGATTGCAAACCAGTTAATGCATCAAAATTAAATTCTTAAACATGTTGGACGACCACTGTAACTTCACTACAGAGCAGACAAGTGCTAATTAGTACTGAGCAGAGAAGTCAGCAATAATGAGCAAGGCTAACCCTTACATTCACTGTGCTCAAGAACAACCAGCCCTTTGCATAGCTTGGGTAAGACTGGGACCAATTGGTGAGACCTTTCAGGGCCTTACATGATCTAGAAAGGTTGACCTTTCAGCTGCCTCGAATTACATTAAAAAACCATCTACCAGGGTGGCATTTCAATAGCTGCTTGAAATATTTAATACAAGACTGTGTTCAACATAACAAAAGCACAATAAACCAGAAGCATTTGCTATAAATCCATAACAATTCGGAATAAACCAATGGTGCCTTACATCTAAAGCATAAACGTGTAACTCGTAATTTTATCATAACCTTATTCTCATTGATATAAACAGGCATTGGGAGGTGAACATTATTGAATCGGAAGCATGCTTTCAAATAATGATGCCAAACTAAAACGGGCAAAGCATACTGAAGCCCTGGAGATGGTACTCCAGGTGCTCCGTTGGAGCAAACCCTAAACCATATACCCTAAAAACCCAGAGCCACATCAATGATATCAAGATCATATCCCATTGCATCGCAAGCAGAGCAACAGCTTAACCTTGACTGATCTGAACAACAATGAACAATATTTTTTTGATTTACATTTGAGAGCTGGTAAACAATGGGGTTAGAAGCTCCATGTGGGCACATTGGTTAAAGCCCTAATGAACTGCAAGAATATCCACGGGTGGAGAAAAAGTGTCAAGGGCTTCCACCATTCCAGCAGCGCCTGTAGGACTCGAAGGGGAGCCGGGTGTGATGGCAAAGAAGAATGCTTTAGAGGCCATTAGTTTTTTTCTCTGTGGACAACAAGGGCCAAACGATCTCACCTTGAAACATGGGGTCTCGTCTACTATAGAAGCCTGAGGCTGGTTAAGCAGATTGGCCCTTGTGGGGCCACTGGGTTCTGCATTGGGTACCACAGGAAGCTTTCTGGCAGCAATGAAAGTCTGAGATCTGGCATGGATCCTTGCATCCCTGAGCTGGGCCAATGCACCAGGTTTCAAGTACTTTTTCAGCCTCTGCTCCCTTTTGCTTGAGCTCTGGATGCCCCTCATTGGGCCCTGCATTGTTGGGTCTAGACTCCTCTAGATTAAGCAGCAGATGGGCGTATGAGTATGCTGGATCCTTGTGAGTATGGTGCCCAAATCCTCTGATTTTGTAGATGGGGAAAGAGCCCTCCGAAGACTGTTGTCTAAAAGCTAAAATTCAAGCTTACAGAGCAACTGAGTAGCTCGGATGAATCCAGAGAAAAACCATGGAAGGCGTTTACTTCATATATGGGTGGACGAGAAAGAGGGAATGTTAGAAGTGAGATTTGGTTTAAAAAGAAGACAAGGCGGGAGGGTGCACTTGGTGCTCCCGCGCGCTAAAAACCACCGGCTAAATTGGAATAACGGTTGGGATGCATATTGTTCACATGGGCGGCTTAGCCCAACATGAAGTGTCGATGTGATAAAATGTGAAATATGACGTCTGCACATTTAAGATTTAATTTTGAAAATTTTGTCCGCAAAAAAAATATATATATATACACATTCAATGTTGGTGTGGACTTTCGGGTTAATGCAATTAGTTAGTTGAGTAACGCTAGAGTGAGGGTGACCCACTCGAGTGGACCTTTATTTGAGAGACCCATTCGAGTGGACCTTTATTTGAGCAGTTATGTATTCTTTGAGTTTTATTATAATGGGACAACATGTCCATTTTGAGGGAATTGAATTTAGTTGGAGAGGATAATAAACATGCTACCCAACCGAGCTATGAATCCGAGATAATAAACATGCTACCCAACCACCTGAGCAATAAATTTAATTTTCACAATTGTTTTGGTTTAAGTTTTTTGGTAGTTAGAATAACTCATTGGTTGTCATTTGGGAAGCCCATTAATTTTATCCATGTCACCTAGTTCAACATTTATCACAACTAATCGGTTAGACTACTCACCCCCCAATGGCATACAAGGTACCCTGAAGTGGATGTACACCATGGGTTATGAAGCTTTTCATAGCTAATTGTGTATAACCTAGTGTATATTGCATTTATTGTTGCATTGCTTGGTTCAAAATGCTTACTTAGCATGAGAGACTTGAATGTGTGGCCCCTAAGATAGTGAATTAAATATAGCCCCCTCTAAGTGACTTGGACAAGCAAGGCCAATTCACTATCAATTTTTCAATTTTTTATCCACACTTGACTAGACTCGTGTGACCTTAATCTTAACATTCATCTAAGTTACTTGAGATGGTTGCAAGTCATCAAACTATGCCTACTCAAAAAATGGTCAGTATACTTGGTGAATCAATGAAAGCTAAACTAAACCAACTCATTCATTACTTAACCAATTATCTAAACTACAACCATATGCACCACATTTATGTTTATCATTTGTTAGTTCTTCAACATGAAACATCAACAGTGAACATCTCAATTCAATAAACCCATGCACAAAGTTTATAAGGGGGATGCCCCACCCTAGGGAAAACCCGACCACTTGGAAAAATATTAATCGAGTTCAAGTTTTAGTACAATATGACCAAGGTTAGGCTTCTCTGAAAATGCCCATGGCGTACAACGAAGTACAAACAATGGATTTATGAATGAACCACCATTGGCTAGCGATTGGCCCCATTGAGTCATCAACCAATTTACCACTATCATCCATTGTTTTAGTAGTTATAGTCGCTCACACAAGGTTGTGAACATCTATTGCACTAAGTTGTTGTTGTTTCGCTTGTCTAGTGTTTCATTTCTTCATAGCATTATGCACATTTGGTGCACTTCATCCCAAACCCTTAGAACAAATTCATCTTGGCCATTTATTTCTTCTAAGCTAGTGGTTTGTCTCACCCTAAGATAGAAAGCTACTTGTAGCCACTCTAAGTGACTTGGACAAGCAAGGCCAACTCACGGTCATTTTTTCAACTTTTTATCCATGCTTGACCAAACTCAAGCGGCCTCAATCCCAACAATCATCTAAGTTACTTAAGACAATCACAATTCATCAAACTATGCCTACTCAAAAAATGGTCAATGTACTTGGTTCACTAGTGAAAGCTAAACTAAACCATCTCATTCATCATTTAACCAATTATCAAAACTACAACCATATGCACCACATTTATGTTTATCATTCATTAGTTCTTGAACATGAAATATTAACAGTGAACACCCCAAGTCAATAAACACAAGCACCAAGTTTATAGGGGGGAAGCCTCACACTAGAGAAAAGCCAACCACTTGGAAAAATATTATCCAAGTTCAAGTTTTAGTACATTGTGACTATGGTTGGGCTCCTTCAAAAATGCCCTTGGCATACAAAGAAGTAAAAACAAGGGATTTATCAATTAACCATCATTGGAGAGTGATTGGCCCCACTGAGTCATTGACTAGTGCACCACTATCATGCATCATCTCTGTGGTTATAGTCGCCCACACAAGGCTGTGAACATCTATTGCACCAAGTCATTGTTGTTTCACTGGTCTAGTGTTTCATTTCTTTATTATAATATGTACATTTATGCTCTTCATCACGGGCCCTTAGAACAAGTGTGTCTTGGCCATTCATTTTTTCTAAGCCAATGATTCATCTCACCCAATAATTAGACAAATGCAATTAACCAATAACTTGGCTCAATTTTTTCTAACTCAAAAAGGTTCGCCACTCACCAACAAGAGATTATCTCTAAATGATTCATCCAAGTGCCTTATTTATATGAGATGAGGTGTCTTCATAAACACCTTGCACCAACCTCTGTGTCCCTAAAAACACGATGGTCAAGTCTTGGGTTTGTGCATCAAGGCTCATTGCATGGGCTCACTAGTTCCCTGGGCTTTGTTCCAGGTCACCCACACCAAACAGTGTATCCAATGGTTATGTCACTTTGTGGTCCTACCACCCTTT
>CBVK0100005871.1:0-15201 GCA_900067695.1 Picea abies
TTTGTACTGTTGTGATTGGATGGCACAAGAGAATCGAAGAGAAGCGAGGAACAACAGAGATTTAAGGAGAGCGTTCATAAGGTATGTCCACTATCCATTTCTCTTAGTCCATTCGATAGTCTAGATCTAGGGAAAGAGTAGTATTCTGTCTTGCTTTGTTCTAGATCCAGGTGGATCTAGGGAGATTGGTCTGTGTCTGCACTAACGAATTTATCCTGAAACAGTTGATCTCCAGGTTTAATTTGAATTTGATTATATCCTAAAAATTCATCCATAAAAATAATACTTCGCTTCTGGCATACTTGTCGAGAATCTGATCAATGAAAGGTGTGGGGAAGTTATCTTTCAGACAGGCCTTGTTCAGGTCACGGAAATCCATACATACATAGATGGTTCCTTGCTTCTTATCTATAGGAACGGGGTTGGATACCCATTTGGTTAAAGGAACCAGGTAGATGAAGACAATGTTAAGTAGTTTCTCCACCTCTACCTTGATAGTAGGGGCCTTTCGAGGGTTGATAGCTCTAAGACATTGCCGAACAGGTTTAGCATCCAGATAATTTTTAATTTTGTGTTCGACAATACGAGGGTTGACAAGTTTTAATTTTGTGTTCAACAATATGAGGGTTGATAAGTTTTAATTTCGTGTTCGACAATACAGGGGTCGATAAGTTTTAATTTTGTGTTCAACAATACGAGGGTCGATAAGTTTTAATTTCGTGTTTGACAATATGAGGGTTGATAAGTTTTAATTTCGTGTTTGACAATACGAGGGTCGATAATTTTTAATTTCATGTTTGACAATACGAGGGTTGATCCCTGGCATCTCTTCATAGGACCAAGTAAATACATCTCAAAATTCTTTAAAGAGCTACATGTAGATCAAGATTTTTTTTGGCGAACAATCTGCACTGATATTTATGTTTTCAACCTTACCAAGGGTACGAGAGATGTCGATGTGGATGATAGAGGAAATACTCTCCATGTTGTCGGCCGAGAATTGTTGATCACAGCGATTGACTATCCAAGAGATGCATTAGGACTAGAGTACGCAAAGGATGATTGATCGATCGTCACAATCTTCCCTTCATGAGGAAAAAAAAGAGTGTGGAAAAAAAATGATACGAAAACAATCATAACATAAGTCCAATTGCATCCTAGTAACAGATTATAATCAAGAGGCACATCCACTACCTCTACTTACACCTCTATCGTCTTCCCACCTAACTAGACCAAAAAGGCAGGGAGAATACCGTGAGGATGAAAGGAATGATCGTCAAAATTAGTCAACATGTTCGATGACTTGGAAAGGGTCGGAGAACCGAGAGATTTCCAAAAAACCAGGGACATCACACACGTAGCAGTGCCTTCATCAACCACCACACGTTTGATGCTATACTTTGAATACTCCACATGGATTTGGAAAGCCACATGGTAAGGCAAGCAAGGCTGAACATCTGTGATGACAAAGTTGATAAGCTTTGAGCCACTGGGTCCTAGAGCTCCTAGAGCAGAGAGTAAGGAATTCCTCTGTGAAGGATATGTTTGGAGTACCTCCAAAGCCAACATAGCACAAGGGGTTTGGCCCAGGTCCTAAAAAATAGAGTAGTTCTGGGTCGCTCTAGCATTTGGATTATGGGTAGAGCGCTTGAGTACTCCTTTCAGAATACGAGGCTGTGGCTCTGGTTTCTCAATCTATAAAGTCATCTCTGGGGGAGAAGGACAATATTCTAAACTAGTAATGGTTTTTTTAGAACTATAATCTTGAGATCGAGTGGCTATATCAATTTTGATACATAAACGGTCGCAATCTTGTGAATGTTGGTTTTGACCTCCAGCAACTACATTTCTGGAGTTTAAGGAGCTCGATGCTAAGTGTTTATTATGTGGGAATGGATTCGTCAGCTCGGCAGGCGATTGAGCTAAAAGCCTCACAACTTCTACAAGTTTTGGGCACAAATGGGTTAGGTGATCATTTGTGCAAAGCTTACAGGGAAACTTCGCTTTACATTTTTTTCATTTTCCCTCTCCAGCACTATTACCCATCTTCGCATTATTGTCCCTAGTTTTATTACCATTTTTACCACCCTTATGGTTATTACATCCTTTCTTCTTATTCCCTCCTGGTGGTTGGCCACCATTTAGGTTGGACAATGATTGCACTGAGCATACATCTACTGACTGAGTGGGATTGGAAGACACAAACGAGGCTGTTCCTCCTACAGACTAGCTGAAAGACAACTCTTTTAAATCTTTTAACTCATAGGGTCACTCATTAACTTAGATAAATCTGGCATATTAAGAGTGGCCAGAACAGGGAGACGGGGTTGCGACATCTGGCCCCAACCTCCCAGGAAAGATTGCGCTTGCGGATTCAGAGGAAATATAGGGTTATGGTAAACACCATGGCCCTGTCTGAAATTATAAGGCCTTCCTCTGGGCTGATTCATATGAGGTGGGTTGGACATCATTCTAGTTGGAATGTTTTGTTGAGGGTTATAGAAACTGCCCACAGTCATATTAGATCCAAGTTTGGGGTTGCCCAAAGTGGGAAAATGACCTCCCTCGGTTTGGAAATCGAAGGATCGAGGTAGATTCAGCATGGAAAATATATTGGTCAAAATCTACGATGAGGAGGTAGGATTGTAGTATGAAACTTGAGACGAAACTTGTATGTCAGGTTAACTATTCCACCCAGAAGTAGGAGGATTGGACCCAGGGTTGAAAGCATGCAAACCTCCCATATTATGAGTCATTTGAGGGATTTGAGATTGACCAAATGAAAAATGAGTGTACGGAGGTGTGTTACCCCCAAGCCCAACACTAGCATTAGGGCCAGTATACTGTAAGAAAATGGACTAGAATCCATAGGAATGGACTGGACATTGTAGCTCGGTGAATGGCCAAGAGACCCAAAGGGGTTCAAGGAGGTAGCATGAGCATTAACTATAGGTCGAGCCATAGTAATGATAGGTGCCTCTGGTACTACAACCATGGATATTGTAGGAGTCGAAGGGGTTCCATTAACTACAGTGGGTATGGGAGTCAAAGGGACCCCCAAAATTCTGAAGACTAGGTTCAATACTCATCCTTGTAGAATCACAAGTATGAGCGGTGGATGTGTGTGTACCATGTGTAAAGATGTGTGTTCATATGAAAATGAGTCAACATGGATAACGTCCTCATATAATCATGGAAAATTAGATATTAACTCCACAAACACTAGGGATTTCTTGGATTTCACTGAAGTGAAATCGAGATCAAAATCCTGTAAAATGACAATCTATTTATTATATTTCCTCCCTATGATACGTTGGGTAAGGATGTACTGAAATGGATTCACATTAGCAACCACCGTAGTCTTGCAAATTAATATATAATGACGCAAACGATGGACTGCGTGAACAACAACCAAAGCTAGCTTTTCGACCTGACTGTAATTGAGTTCAGGACCAAGTAAAGTTTGACTAAGATAGTAAATAACATGCTTATGGAGCTCATTATCCTCCTGAACTAGAACCATACCACTCATATCCTCGGACACGACACCAAATATTTCTTCAAATCCTTGAAGGACTCCTAGACTCACTCATCCCAGATAAAAGGGGTGTCCTTCAAAAAACCCATGAAACCTTTAGTGATAGTAGCATAGTTCACTATAAACCTACGAAGAAAGTTAACTTTCCCCTGTAGACCCTGAAGTTGTCTAATCGTGCATAGAGGAGGCAACTGAAGTATTGCCTCAACCTTGAGTGGATCTACCATGATCCCAGTCTTAGAAACTAGAAAACCTAAAAGATGACCAGACTTAACACAAAAGATGCACTTGTGAGGATTTAACCGGATCCTATAATAATGACATGTTTTGAAAACATGCTGAAGGTGAGTAACGTGATCCACTCTCTTGCGAGGGTGAGCAAAATTATCATCAAGGTAAGATTTTCCTATGTGATTAAGATCATGAAGTGAGAAAGTCATGGCATGTTGAAAGGTTTCTCCGACGTTTTAAGGTCGAAAGGCATCTTCCGGTATTCAAAAGTTCCCCAAATAAAAATAAATGTCGTATTCTGTTGGTCTTTAGGTTTAATTTGAATTTGATTATATCCTTAAAATTCATCCATAAAAAAAAATACTTCGCTTCCGGAACACTCGTCGAGAATCTGATAGATGAAAGGTGTGGGGAAGTTGTCTTTTGGACAAGCCTTGTTCAGGTCATGGAAATCCATACATACATGGATGGTTCCTTGCTTCTTATCTACAAGAATGGGGTTGGATACCCATTCGGTTAAAGGAACTGGGTAGATCAAGCCAACGTTAAGTAGCTTCTCCACCTTTGCCTTGATAGCATGGGCCTTTCAAGGATTGAAAACTCTAAGACATTTTCGAAAAGGTTTAACATACGAATAAGTTTTAATTTCATGTTCAACAATACAAAGTTCGATCCCTGTCATCTCTTCATAGGACCAAGGAAATACGTCTTGGAATTCCTTGAAGAGATCGGTGTAGATCAATATTTTTTTCGGCGAACAATCCGCACCAATATTTACGTTTTCAACCTTATCGGGGGTACGAAAGATGTCGATCTGGAAGGTAGAAGAAATAATCTCTATGTTTCCTTCAGCATAAATGTTGTGCATATCAAGTGGAACTACGGCGTGACCAATTATCTCGCTCAAACTAGATCAAAAGTTGTCTTTTCACAGAGAAATTAAGAACAGTGATGCATATCATCCCAAGGTTTGTCAAAACCATTCATGGCTTCGTCTAAAGGAAAAGTCTCATTGAGGAAATCATGTGACCAAGACAACAAGGTGGCCCACATGGGCCTAGAAATGAGATCCTCCTCGTCCATCGGTGAGGGAACAGGATCGAGATCGATGAAAGAGTCGAGAACAACTTGATACGCAATCTCTGCTACCGATAGTGGCATGTCGATTCTTGCATGAGACTGCCCTTCACAAGGAAAATTCGGGGAAGGTAGGGTCCACGAATATTCAAAATAAGATGTGTGGAAAGGAATGGACCTCCCAGTCGAGATGGGCCTACTGGACATGGCTTAAAATTGATGGTTCGGTGTCGAGAAGTTGAAAGTACCCATACATTCCAACACCGACATTCTCGGTTGTCGGCCGAGAATTGTCGATCAGAGGGATTGACTATTTGGGAGATGCATTAGGACTAGATCAATCGATCGTCACAGTTCATTAGAACTAGATTGATCGATCACACACAAAGGATAACTTATCGATCATCACGATATTCCCTTCACGAGGAAAATTAAGAGTGCCGAAAACAAACGATATGACGACGATCATAGCATAAGTCCAATTGCGGACTAGTAACAGATTATAATCAAGAGGCGCATCCAGTACCTCTACTTCCACCTCTACTGTATTCCCACTTAATTGGACCAAAAAGGTAGGGACAATACCATGAGGGAGAAAGGAATGACCGTCGAAAGCAGTCAACATGTTCAATGACATGGAAAGGGTCGGAGAATCGAGAGCTTTCCAACAAACTAGGGACATCACACACGTAGCAACGCCTTCATAAACATTGAACATTTGATGGTATACTTTGAATACTCCACATGGATATGGAAAGCCACATGGTAAGGCAAGTAAGGCGTAACATCTGTGACGTCAAACTTGATAAGCTTTGAGCCATTGGGTTCTAGAGCTCCTAGAGAAGAGAGTAAGACATTCCTTTGTGAAGGACACATTTGGAGTACCTCCAAAGTCGACATAGCACAAGGAGTTTGGACCAGGTCCTCAACAATAGAGTAGTTCTGGGTGGCTTTAACATTTGGATTATTGGTAGAGCACTTGATTACTCCTTTCAGAATACGAGGCTGTGGCTCTGGTTTCTCAATCTGTAAATTCGTCT
Organism: Picea abies; assembly: GCA_900067695.1. Classification (NCBI taxonomy): domain Eukaryota; kingdom Viridiplantae; phylum Streptophyta; class Pinopsida; order Pinales; family Pinaceae; genus Picea; species Picea abies. The sequence goes on from CBVK0100005871.1 coordinate 5,887, forward strand.
CCGGGGGAGGAGGAGGAGATTCTAGACCAGGAATGGTTTGTTTAGAACTATAGTCTCGAGATCAAGTGGCTACATCAATTTTCACATCGACCATATTGATACATGAGAGTTTGCCATATTGCAAATGCTGGTTTTGACCTCCACCAGTCTCATTTTTTACGTTTAAGGAGATCGAGGCTAAGTGTTGATTCTGTGGGAATGGATTCGTCAGCACAACGAGCGATTGAGCTAAAATCCTCACAACTTCTGCAAGTTTGGGGCACAAATGGGTTAGGTGGTCATCTGTGCAAAGATTACAGAGAAATTTCACCTTATGTTTTTCTCATTTTCCCTCTCCAGCACTATTACCCATCTTCTCATTATTGTCCTTGGATTTATTACCATTTTTCCCACCCTTACGGTTATTACGTTCTTTCTTTTAATTCCCTCCTGGTGGATGGCTACCATTCGGGTTGGTTGACGATTGCACTAAGTGTACATCTGTTGACTGAGTGGGATTGGAATACACAGATGAGGATGGTCCTCCTACAGACTGGCTTAAAGAAAACTCTTTTAACTGGATCATCACCGAGTCCGCGAACTTTACATTGGCGGAACCTACAATTCCATCAGCATGAGGTATGAGATTTTTTCTAGGGTCGTAGGTAGACTATGGTGCTTCATGAAGAAGATGGTATAAAATCCCAGATTAAGCATATTTCAAATCTAATTGTTGGGCTCTAAAGATAGTTTCTTCCTTAGTGGTAACCCCGGAAGTAGCAATGTCCTGCAAGATAGGAGCGTGCAAGGACTTAAGGAACCATTCTAAAAGAAGGCCGGGGGTATAGGGGTCTTAATCAACCTCTTCCATCTACGCCACTCCTGGATATGGTCTGAGATATGAGTGGTGGCATCCTGGCATGAAGTAGACAACAACTCTAAACCAACATCATAACGATTGGGCAACTGGAAGTGGTTAAGAAAGACCATCACCAACTGACTAAAAGTCCCATATGCCCCTCTTGGTATCTCAATATACCATTTCGCAACAACTTTGATAAGGGTGCATTGAAACAATCTCAACCGAATAGAATCGTCGTTAAGGGAGTTTGATGAGCACCAAAGGTGAAAGGTAGTGACATGATCACCATGGTCCTTTGCATTCTTACCCTCAAACTTTGGGATGTCTAAAGGAAGTTTGGTGGGGATCGGGAGCCATGTAGGATCATGACTCATAGGGTCATTCATTAACTTAGACAAATCTAACAGATTAAGCGTGGTCAGAAAAGGAAGAGGGGGTTGCGACATCTGGCCCCAACCTCCTGGGAAAGATTGCGCTTGTGGATTCAGAGGCCATCGAGGGTTCTGGTAAACACCATGGCCCTATCCAGAATTATAAGGCTCTCCTTTGGGCTGATTCATATGAGGTGGGTTGGGAATCATTCCAGCTGGAATGTTCTATTGAGGGTTATAGAAACTGCCCCCAACTAGATTAGATCCAGGTTGGGAGTTTCCTAAAGTGTGAAACTGGTCTCCCCTAGTTTCAAATTGGAGGATACATGTAGATTTGACATGCCAAATGTATTGGTCAAAATCTGTGTCGAGGAGGTAGGATTGTAGAACGAAACTTGAGTCGAAAGTTGTCCGTCAGGTTGACTATTCCACCCAGAAGTAGGAAGATTTGAACCAGGGTTGAAAGTATGCATACCTCCCATATTAAGAGTCATTTAGAGGATTTGAGATCCACTAAATGAAAAAAGGAGTGTTTCTGCCCCCAATCCCAATGCAACATTAGGGCAAGCAGCTGGGATGGAGTTCAAAAATTGTGAGGTGAAATTAGGCATACCATAAGAAAATGGAATAGAATCCATAGGGATGCACTGAACATTGTAGCCCTGTGAGTGGCCAAAAGACCCAAAGGGGTTCGAGGTGGTAGGATGAGCATTAACTATATTTTGGGCCATAGTAATGATAGGTACCTCCGCTACTACAACCATGGATATTGTAGGAGTCGAAGGGGTGCTAGTGGGTATGGGAGTTGAAGGGCTCCCAGAATTCTGAATACCAAGATTAATACTCATCGTTGTAGAATCACAAGTCTGAGCGGTGGATGTGTGTGTACAACATGTAAAGATGTGTCTTCATCCGCAAACTAATCAACATGGATAACGTCCTCATCTAATCATGGAAAATCAAATATTAACTTCGCAAAGACTAGGGATTTATTGGATTTCGCGGAAAGATCAAACTCATGTAAAATGAAAATCCATTTATTATATTTTCCCCCTATGATACGTCGGGTAAGGAAATATTGCAATGGATTGAAATCAACAACCACCGTAGTCTTGCAAAGTAATATATAATGACGCAAATGCTGGACTGCGTGAACGACACCCAAAGCTAGCTTTTTGACATGATTGTAATTGTTTTCAGGACTGAGTAAAGTTTGACTAAGATAGTAAATAATGTGCTCATGGAGTTCGTCATCCTCATGAACTAGAACCATACAAATCGTATCCTCGGATGTGGAAATATAAAGTAAGTAATCTCTACTGTAGTCAAGAGGCTTCAGTGGAGGTGTCGACACCAAATATTTCTTCAAAGCATCGAAGGACTCCTGGACTCACTCATCCCAGATAAAAGGGGTGCCTTTCTTCAAAAGACACATGAAACCTTTAGTGATAGTAGCATAGTTCACTATAAACCTACGAAGAAAATTAGCTTTCCCCTGTAGACCCTGAAGTTGTCTAATCATGCACGGGGGAGGCAACCGAAGTATTGCCTCAACCTTGAGTGGATCTACCATGATCCCAGTCTCAGAAACTAGAAAACCTAAAAGATGACCAAACTTAACGCAAAATATGCACTTGTGAGGGTTTAACCAGATCCTATAATAACGACATGTTTAGAAAACACGCCAAAGGTGAGTAACATGATCCACTCTCTTGTGAGAGTGAGCAACAATATCATCAAGGTAAGATTTTCCTATGTGATTAAGATCATGAAGCATGAAAGTCATGGCATGTCAAAAGGTTGCTCCAGATTTTTAAGGTCGAAAGGCATCAAGGAAAAATAAATGTCATCTTCTAATGGTCTTCAGGTTTAATTTGAATTTGATTATATCCTTAAAATTTGTCCATAAAAAAAATACTTCACTTCCAGCACACTCATTGAGAATCTGATCGATGAAAGGTGTGGGGAAGTTGTCTTTCAGACAGGCCTTGTTCAGGTCACATAAATCCACACATACACGGATGGTTCCTTGCTTCTTATCTACAGGAATGGGGTTGGATACCCATTCAGTTAAAGGAACCAGGTAGATGAAGCCAACGTTAAGTAGCTTCTCCACCTCTGCCTTGATAGCATGGTCCGCTCAAGGGTTGACAACTCTAAGACATTGCCGAACAAGTTTAACATCCGAATAATTTTTAATTTTGTGTTCGACAATACAAGGGTCAATACGTTTTAATTTCATGTTAGAAAATATGAGGGTTGATCCCTAGCATCTCTTCATAGGACCAAGAAAATATGTTTCAGAATTGCTTGAAGAGCTTGGTGTAGAGCAGGATTTTTTTCGACAAACAATCTGCATTGATATTTACATTTTCAACCTTTCCATTGTTACGAGATATGTCGATCTAGAAGGTAGAATAAATACTTGCTATGTTTCCTTCAGCATAAATGTCATGCGTATCAAGTGGAACTACGGCGTGACTGATTATATCGCTAAAAGTAGATCGAAAGTGGTCTTGTTCGATTCTTTCATGCTAAGGGAGAAAATAAGAATGATGATGCATATCATCCCAAGGTTTGTCGGAACCATTTATGGCTTCGTCCGAAGGCAAAGTCTCATTGAGGAAATCATGTGAACAAGACAATGAGGTGGCCCACACGTGCCTAGACATGAGATTCTCCTCATCCATTGGGGAGGGAATGGGATCGGGATCGACAAAAGAGTCGAGAACAACTTGATACACAATATTTGCTACCGATAGCGGCATGGCCATCCCTGCATGCGACTATCCTTCACAAGGAAATGTCGGGGAAGGTAGGGTCCATGGATCATCAAAATAAGACGTGCGGAAAGGAATGGACCACCCATTCGAGATGGGCCTACTAGACATGGCGTAAAATTGATGGTTCGATGTCGAGAAGTCTAAAGTACCCATACATTACAACACTGACATTCTCGATTGCTGGCCGAGGATTTTCGATCACAGGGATTGACTGGCCAAGAGATGCGTTAGGACTAGATCGATCGATCATCACAATGCATAAAGACTAGATTGATCAATCGTACGCAAAGTATAACTGATCAATCATCACAATCTTCCCTTCATGAGGAAAATTAAGAGTGTGGAAAACAAATGATAGAACGACGATCATTGCATAAGTCCAATTGCGGCCTAGTAACAAATTATAATCAAGAGGCGCATCCACTACCTCTACTTCCACCTCTATCATCTTCCCTCCTAACTAGACTGGAAAGGCAGGGAAAATGTCGTGAGGGTGAAAGGAATGACCATCAAAAGTAGTCAACATGTTCTATGACTTGGAAAGGGTCGAAGAAACAAGAGCTTTCCAACAAACCAAAGACATCACACATGTAGCAGCGCCTTCATCAACCACCGCATGTTTGATGGTATACATTGAATACTCCACATGGATATGGAAAGCCACATGGTAAGGCAAGCAAGGATTAACATTTGTGACATCAAAATTGATAAGATTTGAGCCATTTTGTTCTAGAGCTCCTAGAGCAAAGAGTAAGGCATTCCTCTATGAAGGACATGTCTGGACTACCTCCAAAGTCGACATAGCGCAAGGGGTTTGGCCTAGGTCCTCAAAAACAGAGTAGTTCTGGGCAACTTTAGCATTTGGATTATGGGTAGAGAACTTGAGTAATCCTTTCAGAATACGAGGTTGTGGATGTAGTTTCTCAATATGTAAATTCGTCTCTGGGGGAGGAGGAGGAGATTCTAGACCAAGAATGGTTTGTTTAGAACTATAGTCTCGAGATCAAGTGGCTACATCAATATTTGCATCGACCATATTGATACATAAACGGTCTCCATCTTGAGAATGCTAGTTTTGACATGCACTAGCCTCATTTTTGACGTTTAAAGAGCTTGAGGCTAAGTGTTGATTATGTGGGAATGGATTCGTCAGCACGACGGGCGATTGAGCTAAAATCCTCACAACTTCTGCAAGTTTGGGGCACAAATGGGTTAGGTGATCATCTGTGCAAAGATTACGGGGAAACTTCACCTTACATTTTTCTCATTTTCCCTCTCCATCACTATTACCCGTCTTCTCATTATTGTCCTTGGATTTATTACCATTTTTCCCACTCTTACAGTTATTATGTCCTTTCTTCTTATTCCCTCCTGGTGGTTGGATACCATTCGGGTTGGTTGACGATTGGACTGAGTGTACATCCGCTGACTGAGTTGGATTGGAAGACGCAGATGAGGTTGGTCCTCCTACAAACTAGCTTAAAGACAACTTGTTTAACTGGTTTGTCACCGAGTCTATGGAGTTTACATTGGCAGAAACTACAATGCCATCGGCATGAGGTATGGGCTTTTGTCTAGGGTCATAGGTAGACCATGGTTCTTTAGGAAGAAGATGGTATAACATCCCAGACTGAGCATATTTCAAATCTAACTATTGAGCTCTAAAGATAGCTTCTTCCTCAGTGGTAACCCCAGAAGTAGCAATGTCCTTCAATATAGGAGCGTGGAAGGACTTAAGGAGCCATGCAAAAAGAAAGGCCGAGGGTATAGGGGTCTTAATCAACCTCTTCTGTCTATGCCACTCTTGGATATGGCCTGATATATGAGTGGTGGTATCTTGGCGTAAAGTAGACAACAACTCTAAACCAACATCATAATGAATGGGGAACTGGAAGTGTTTAAGAAAGATCATCACCAACTGACTAAAAGTACCATATGCCCCCCTTGGTAGCTCAATATACCATTTCGTAGCAACTTCAATAAGGGCGCGTTGAAAGAATCTCAAACAAATAGAATTGTTGTTAAGGGAGTTTGATGAGCACAAAAGGTGAAAGGTAGTGACGTGATCACCAGGGTCCTCTCCATTCTTACCCTCAAACTTTGGGATGTCTGAAGGAAGTTTGGTGGGGATTGGGAGTCATGTAGGATCATGACTCACAGGGTCATTCATTAACTTAGAAAAATCTGGAAGATTAAGTGTGGCCAAAAAAGGGAGATAGGGTTGTGACATCTCAGGGTTATGGTAAACACCATGGCCCTATCCGGAATTATAAGGCCCTCCTCCGAGATGATGGGTTGGGCATCATTCTAGCTAGAATGTTCGGTTGAGGGTTATAGAAACTACCCCCAGCTGGATGAGATCCAGGTTGGGGGTTGCCTAAAGTGTGAAACTGATCTCCCCTAGATTCAAACTGGAGGATACAGGCAGATTCAGAATGCCAAATGTATTGGTCAGAATCTGCACTGAGGAGGTAGGATTGTAGAACAAAACCTGAGTCGAAACTTATCCGCCAAGTTCACTATTCCACCCAGAAGTAGGAAGATTGGACCCAAGGTTGAAAGCATGCATACCAACCATATTAGTAATCCTTTGGAGGATTTGATATCCACCAAATGAAAAAGGAGTGTACAGAGGTGCTCTACCCCCAAGTCCAATGCAATCATTAGGGCCAATGGTTGGGATGGAGTTTAAAAACTGCGAGGTGAAATTAGACATACCATAAGAAAATGGACTAGAATCCATAGGGATGCACTGAACATTGTAGCCCGGTGAGTGTCCAAGAGATTCAAAGGGGTTCAAGGTAGTAGCATGAGCATTAACTATAGGTCTGGCTATAGTAATGATAGTTACCTCCGGTACTACAACCATGGAGATTGTAGGAGTCAAAGGGGTGCTAGTGGGTATGGGAGTCGAAGGGCTCCCAAAATTCTGAAGACCAGGCTCAGTACTCATCCTTGTAGAATAACAAGTCTGAGCGGTAGATGTGTGTGTACCACATGTAAAGATGTGTCTTCGTCCACAAACAAATCAACATGGATAACATCCTCATCTAATCGTGGAAAATCAAATATTGACTTCGCAAAGACTAGGGATTTTTTGGATTTCGTGGAAAGATCAAACTCATGTAAAATGACAATCCATTTATTATATTTCCTCCCTATGATACGTCAGGTAAGGATGTATTGAAATGGATTGAAATCAACAACCACCATAGTCTTGCAAAGTAATATATAATGACGCAAACGCTGGACTGCGTGAACGACACCCAAAGCTAGCTTTTTGACGTGACTGTAATTGAGTTCAGGACCTAGTAAAGTTTGCCTATGATAGTAAATAATGTGCCCATGGAGCTCGTCATCCTCCTGAACTAGAACCATACCAATCATATCCTCGGACACGAAAATATAAAATAAGTAATCTCTACTGTAGTCGAGAGGCTTCAACAGAGGCGCCGACACCAAATATTTTTTCAAAGCATCGGAGGACTCCTGGACTCACTCATCCCAGATAAAAGGGGTGTCCTTCGATAAATAAAACATGAAACCTTTAGTGATAGTAGGATAGTTCACTATAAACCTATGAAGAAAGTTATCTTTCCTCTATAGACCCTTAAGTTGTCTAATCGTGCACGGGGGAGGCAACCGATGTATTGCCTCAACCTTGAGTGGATCTACCATGATCCCAGTCTCAGAAACTAGAAAACCTAAAAGACGACCAGACTTAATGCAAAAGATGCACTTGTGAGGGTTTAACCAGATCCTATAATAACAACATCTTTCGAAAACCAGCCTAAGGTGAGTAACATGATCCACTCTCTTGCGAGAGTGAGCAACAAGATCATCAAGGTAAGATTTTCCTATGTGCTTAAGATCATGAAACGTGAAAGTCATGGCACGTTGAAAGGTTGCTCTGACATTTTAAGGCCAAAAGGCATCTTCCAAGTATGCAAAAGTTCCCCAAGGACAAACAAATTCCATCTTTTGTTGGTCTTCATGTTTTATTTGAATTTGATTATATCCAGGAAATTTGTCCATAAAAGAAAACACTTTGCTTCTGACACACTCGTCGAGAATCTGATTGATGAAAGGTGTGGGGAAGTTGTCTTTCAGATAGGCCATGTTCTAGTCACAGAAATCCATGGATACACGGATGGTTCCTTGCTTCTTATCTATAGGAACGAGGTTGTATACCCATTCGGTTAAAGGAACCAGGTAGATGAAGCCAACATTAAGTAGCTTCTCCACCTCTTCTTTGATAGCAGGGGCCTCTCGAGGGTTGACAACTCTAAGACATTGCCGAACAGGTTTAGCATCTGGATAATTTTTAATTTCATGTTCGACAATACGAGGGTTGATAAGTTTTAATTCCATATTCCACAATACGAGGGTTGATCCCTAACATCTCTTCATAGGACCAAGCAAATTCATCTTGGAATTCCTTGAAGAGATCGATGTAGATCAGGATTTTTTCTGGTGAACAATCCGCACTGATATTTACATTTTCAATCTTACCAGGGGTATGAGAGATTTCGATCGAGAAGGTAGAAGAAATACTCGCCATGTTTCCTTTGGCATAAATGTCATGCGTATCAAGTGGAACTATGGTGTGAACGACTATATCACTCAAAGTAGATTGAAAGGAGAAAATAAGAACGGTGATGCATATCATCCCAAGGTTTTTTGGAACCATTCATGGCTTCGTCTGAAGGCAAAGTATCATCGAGACAACCATGTGAACAAGAAAAAGAGGTGACCCACACGGGCCTAGACACGAGATCCTCCTCGTACTTCGACGAGGAAATAGGATGGGGATCGACGGAAGAGTTGAGAACAACTTGATACACAATCTCTACTGCCAATAGTGGCATGGCCATCCCTGCATGTGACTATCCTTCACAAGGAAAAGTCAGGGAAGGTAGGGTCCACAGATCATAAAAATAAGACATGCGAAAAGGAATGGACCTCCCAGTCGAGATGGGCCTACTGCGAATGGCGTAAGCTTGATAGTTTGATGTCGAGAAATTGAAAGTACCCATAAGGGAAGAATACATTCCAACACCGATATTCTCGGTTGTCGGCTGAGAATTGTCGATCACAGGGATCAACTTTCCAAGAGATGCATTAGGAGTAAAGTGCTTAAAGGATAATCGATCGATTGTCACAATCTTCCCTTCATGAGGAAAACAAAGAGTGTGGAAAACTGACGATACGATGACAATCATAGCATAAGTCCAATTGCGACCTAGTAACAGATTATAATCAAGAGGCGGATCAACTACCTCTACCTCCACCTCTACCATCTTCCCACCTAATTGGACTG
>CBVK0100005872.1:0-15201 GCA_900067695.1 Picea abies
CTCACATTGATTATACTTGTTATGTGTTTATTGGTTTCTGGTTCAGAATTCACTTGTGATTGGTGCACTTCTTGCAGTAGTCAACCTTCATGTTTCTTATTCTAATGCTATACCAAGAGATTCTCCCTCTATAATATGCCTCTTGCTAATAGTAGCTCTTTCTCTCTTTTCCTCTACCATCTCTTATTACTTAGTTGGCTGAACATCATACCTATTTTTCCTCCGTTCCTCCATATTTGGAGTGCTTTCCAAAATTGTTTTTTCTCCCCAAAATAAGCTTGCGCCAACAACCGCGGTCCAAAATGAGCTGGACCATTTATCCCACTCTTGATCAATGGTCAGGATCTCTTCCTCTGCAATATCATTCAACGATGAATCACCATCAATCCATATCGCGGATCCAATATGGACTGTTTATTATCCTCTAATTATATTTCAAACTAGCGATGTGGGTCAACACGGAACCCTGAGCACTTTGAAACCTTTCTTCCATGTGGCACCCCCGTAGTGGATGCCTTTATTTCAACATGACATATCTTGTCATTGGGACATCAAGACTTACAACACTTATTATCAACCAAAAAATCTTGATGGCCGCGATCCACCATAAGGAGAACCATTGATCAAGATTTATCCAGTTGAACCTCCATCATTGATCTCCGATGAACAACTACCAGGGTTCACCTAGGGTTTCCTACGTAGACTTTCCACGTGTCACCTAAATTAATGAGTTTCGTGCGTGGAAGTTTCTAATTGGACATTGACATGTGTCACTTCCTGAATTGGTCACATGTCATTCTCTGAGTGGCTGCATATGTCATCGTAATGTTTTTTGTTATCGAGATCTCGATAATTTTAGGCTCTCTAATACCTTAAAACCTTTGTTGCTTGTAGTATTCTATAACAAGAACCATCGACCTGGATCTAGATCTAATGATTGTGATTCTACCTTAATTTCCTTGTGTCTTTTAACTCTCGATACGCTGTCGGCCGTCAATCTGGCTCAGCAATGGATGGCCATATATTATTCTCACCACTGGACTATCAAGACTTCTACGAAGTCCTTCTAACTCCGATCCAATGGTCAGGACTTAATTGTGGGGTGATCCTATGGTTACATGTGGTCTCTCCTTCATGGTATAATTAGATGTGATTTGGATCGTTGATCCTTCCAATGATCAATGATCAATGACTACTGTATCTTCTTCTATGCACCCAAACCTGTAACACTCAACTCTAGATGCAAACAATAAATCTTGAAACCCATACAAACACTAACTCAAGAGATTGTTTAGTGATACACCGAGACATAAAATAAACACACAAAGATTCTATTGGTGAATCTGTACACAATTTACATAAGGCCTTCTCATCTTCCTATCCTGATTTACATTTAATTGGCCTCTGTTCGGCCTTTTGGCCACACTCAGCTCCTTACACACTGCTCTCTACCTCCTCCTCACTCTGTCTCTACACACACACTTGATTTCCCGTAGGATTACAATTTTAAGCATGGAAGGTTAACTTCTATCCCATCAACAAGTCCCTAAGATTGTGCAACTAACAACCATAATAACACTCTCATACTTTAAAATTGATAAGGATCAAATGGAATCAGATCCTCCATACTTAGGATAATCTATCTAAAATCAACTAATTGCTCAATTAAGCTCTTATGCTTTAAATAGGGAAAAATAAATCATATCCTTCTATAATCCCACTAAAACATGCGAATTTACATTAATTTGATGTTTAGGGAACCCGCTCCCTTAGTAAATGTAAAGATCCCTAGGTCAAATCAACAATATTGATTTTGAAGGTGAAATACTCTTGCATCACATGAGAGCTCCAATAAGTTATTTGTATTTTATTGTTTTTCATGTCTACCATAGAAATTGTGTGGGCTTGGTAGTTAATATGAAATATATGAGGAACGTGGGATATTTTTCTCATGAATTGGTTTATAATTTGGTTAGACCTCTAGATTAAAGTTGAGTGGTTGCAGTATCCAAGGGAGTAGTCTCATTTATTTGTAATTAGTCATTCTTAATATGGAGTACAGATCAGGTCTTCAACAATGAGAGCAAGAAAGCAATAGCTCAATTTTTCTATTGTTGTTCCTTTCTAGGTTAAATATAAATTATATTGAAGGGTCTCCACCAATGTGAAAATCAAACTCCATCAATTATGGGCATGGCCACCAATTGAGCCTTAGAATTGGAAAAATAGAAGAATACCATTATACATTAGAAGAAGGAAGTATATATAGTCAGGGACAATAATTCCCTAGAGGAGGGTAGACATATCTTGGGCCTCTGGGATTAGGAGAAGGAATCTACAATAACCTTAGTTATCATCAAGGGGGAAAAGTTGGAACTGAAGGTTTCTCTAGAATCCCTCACAAATCTAGTGGTGCACACCTTAGCCTTCATTAACCCTTCCACATGCACACAAACTATTTGTTGTCTATGACAAATTTGTTCCCTCCGTGGCGAACAAAGACTCTATAGTACTTTCTAGAAATTGATACTTTATTGGAACTTACAAGGTGATGTTAGTGGCCTAGGAACTTAGGTGGAATCAACTACGAAATCCCTAAATTGGCCTTAATTTGTGTGTTATAGGAATACATTTTTAAAAAAATTGATCTATTTTAAGCTATATCTATAAAGTTTGTGTGGACTATCAAACATAATAGCATATAGGATATTTTTCTCTTGTATCTAATTACTAATCCAACTCTACTATTTTTTTTTATGAATGTTGTCCAAGTATAGTTGTGAAATTTTTTCTAATACTAAAACAATCCTTATTGTAAAAACAATATAACTAAATACCAACATAGTTCAATGATATTAAAAATATTTCATATGTCATGGATTGAGGATTGAATCAACATAGATCCATCTTATCTTTGAATATATTAAAAAATAAAATAAATATAAAATAATGTGAGTGTATATATACACACAAATATTTCATATTCTTTTTTTATATTTGGATTTATAATAATATTAGTCATCTAATCTATATAATTTTTTTTTATACGGCTACCACTATAACCTCTAGCTTCCATAAGTATGAAAAACATTTCATATCATGACACTTTTCTAATTAAACTTTTCCAAAGAATATCATCTAATCTATAATAACATTAATCTATAATAACATAGATGAACATATTATTTGTTTTATTTACTTTTAAATATTATATTATATGTCATAGATACATACTCATCTCCTTATATTAAATTGTAAAATGAATTTCAATTTTTCAATGCAAAATTATTACAATAAATAAATTAAATTTAATATGGAGAAATTATAAAATTTTAATTATTAAAATTTTAAATTTAAATTACAACAACGTAGTTATTAAACTTTCCTAATATTTTAAAAACACATTTCATTAGAATTTTAGAGACGATCATCGTCCGAAGAAACTTTTGCAGATATTATTAGAAGGCTATGGGCCCTTAGCCGTTGCCAAAATGAGAATACAGTTTTTCCTATTTTTTTTTTTTAATTTTAAAGGATGTTAGGGTTATTTTTAAGTTGCAAGAAATATCTACTTTGACACTGTCTTAATATCCAAAATGTTTCAATAATCCAAAAGATGTAAAAAAGCTTTGGAAATTGGAAATGTTAATGACTATATTATACAATGTTTCTATATTTGGAAACAAACATTGTATGCTATGATCCAAAACATGTACAAAACGTTTTGGAAATGTTATTGACTATATTATACAATGTTTTTATTCCATTGTATGGCATTGTATAGTATGGTTGATGATATTTATAAGGCATTTCAATGATTTTCACTAATGCTTTGGGTGTTTTTTTTTAATGTTTTTAAGTTTATTTAAGTATTTGTTTTTTTTTTAATGTTTTTAAGTTTATTTAAGTACTTATAAGGGGTGTAAAGGGCATTGGATTTATAGGAAAATAACTTTTTATCTATGTTAATGATCTTTTAAAAACAAATAAAGATAGGATATTGATTTGTGAGTATTTTGGCATTTTGATAATTAATGATAATATTAAATTTTTAAAGCAAAAGTTGATATCCCATTTTATTTTACCTTTTCCATCATTTTACTTAAATTTGTTAACATTACCATTAATTGTTTGACAATATTTGAGAACAATAATGACCTCATCACACTTCATATGGAAAAATTAAATTTCATATTCTATTTAGAATTCAACAAACTTAAGAGTTCCTAGCATTTCAAAATTAACATAATTATAGTATTTTCATAAGTTATATTATGGATACAAATATGGAATTTGCATTAGTCAAAACCACCAAACCATAAAACTTTGAAACATGTAATCATTTATGAAAATTAATACAGACCTGAGTTTCCCTTTAAAATGTCATTATATATATTATTCTTATTTTCTTACAAAATAATATGTTATTAAAAAAAGTTATATATTCATATATATTTTGAATTTTGTATATTTCATTTCTCTTCAAGTTTAAAAAATATAACATTTTCCTTATAAATCTATATATTTTGTATTTTTTTATATATTGCATTTGTCCTACATACCAACTATTTGGAAGGGGCCACTTTTTCAAACGTTTCCCCTTCAAAAACTACATGTTTCCATTATTTTAAATCTTTTTATTTTAAATAAATATTTTTATAAATCTATATATTTTGTATTTTTTTATATATTGCATTTGTCCTACATACCAACTATTTGGAAGGGGCCACTTTTTCAAACGTTTCCCCTTCAAAAACTACATGTTTCCATTATTTTAAATTTTTTTATTTTAAATAAATATTTTTTAATATAGTTATTTTATATAAATATTTAATGTATTGAGTAGAGTAAGGAAACACAAAATAACAATTTATAGATAAATTTGTACATGTTTTCATTATTTTAATTTTTTTTTTTTTTAATATACTTATTTTATATAAATATTTAATATATTGAATAGAGTAATGAAACACAAAATAACTTATAAATAAATTTATAATAAAAATACATTGTTATTTAATTTTAATAATTTAATAGATTTTTAATTAAAATGTATTTTTATTTAATATAATTTAATTATAAAATGAGTTCTAAATGTTTTACTTTCTATAGATTATTTTTATATAATATTTTCTATAAATTTGAATATATCGAATAGAATACATAAAATACAAAATAACAATCCATGAATTTATTTATGATTAAAATGCATTTTTATTTAAATTTAACAATTAAATTTTAAGAAAGGTTAAAATAGTTAACCAATTTATATTTTTTAATTAACAATTAAATTCTAACAAAAAAAAATAAGAAAGGTTAAAATAGTTGACTGATTTATACTTTTTAATTAACAAATAAATTTTAACAAAGATTAAGATAATCAACTAATTTATACTTTCTAATTTTAAAAGTTTAAATATTAAGAAATAACAAAATTACATGTTATTACAATTACTCAATTAATATAAATATATTTTTAAAAGATCCAATAAATAATAAGTAGAGTTAATTTTTAAAATAAGTTTTATGCATTATGTATGTTTATTTTTCAGTCTTAATTTTATATAAAAAAAATAATAAGTAGAGTTAATTTTTAAAATAAGTTTTATGCATTATGTATGTTTATTTTTCAGTCTTAATTTTATATAAAAAAAGTTTTGATAAATTAATTTTTTACAATGACAATGATAATAATAATAATAGTTTAATAATGATAAAACTATGTAGTAGTATAAATTAAATTTATTAGTAAAAAGCATGCAATAAATGATGGAATAGAAATATTATTTTTTATTACTTCATTATTTTATTTTGAGCATATTTCAAAATTGTGAAATGAAATCTTTTTTTAAATACTATCTTAAATTCATTTTAAACTTGGATCTATCAAGTACTTAGATGGATCCAACTTATTAAGGTGTATTTTTATTTATTATTTTATTCCATGTTAAGTCTTACAAGGCTGGTGCAGTAATGGTTAAAAAACTTGAATCTTTCCTCAGTTATTTAACTAGTAAAGTTTATGGAGGTATACATATCCTACCCCTCTGAATTTGAACTTGTAACCTATTAAAAAAAAAAGATGTTCTTAACCATTAACCCATTCAACCTGTATAATAGCTTTATAAACTACTGCTGAGATCCATATTCGATAATGTAAAGTGCAAACTCCCCCAATACTGGCTGGCATGAAGAGGCATTCCTGACCATTAGCAGAGATACTATGTGGACTCGCATAAATAATATCGCTTTATTCGCATGATAGGGAGTGCCCACACCAGATTTCTGAACGATGGCAAATCAAATTCGAAGAATTACTCAAATATTTGCACCTTTCCAAACCAGATTTCTGAATGATGGTAAATCAAATTCATTTGCACCTTTCCAAACCAGATTTGTGAATGATGGTAAATCAAATTCGAAGAATTGCTGATATATTGGCACCTTTACAGACCAGATGTTTGAACGATGGTAAATCATATTCGAGGGATTACTCAAATATTTGTACCTTTCCGAAGGTTTAATGAAACTACCTGAAAAAAATTATGTTAACGCATAAGAAATATGGTTGCGCCGCAAGCCTTAGATTAAGCATCTTCTGTAAGAAACGCGTTGAACATTATTGTAGAATGATAAAGTAGGGGAAGAAACATGTGTCAATGAATGTAGAACAAAAGCGTAATGATAAAATACGGAAGAAACATGTTTCAGAAGCAATGTATTACAAAATGTTGGGCCGTTGGAGATTCATTGCTTACAACCCTGGATCGAGTACGGGAAGAAACATGTTTCAGAAGCAATGTAGAACAAAATGTTGGGTCGTTGGAGATTCAATACTTACCACCCCTGATCGTAAATAAATTGTAGATTCGGATTATCGGAGGCCAAGCCGAAAAGAACCATTGACTTTGTCTCTGGTCCTCCATAACCGAATCTACATTTAGGTTAAGGATGGTCACTTACAACGATATTTTTCCACTTAAATTTGTTATTTTGCACTATTTTACAATTGAATTTGCCGTTTGATATCAGATCTTTCTCATAATTTATAGGGTTTGAAATTAGCATTTAAATTCGCCCCTGTACAACTTTATTTTCATGGGCCAAACAAAACAAGCTGGTAAAGCGTTTTTACAGGAGCGTCTCCTTTGCATTAACAACTTACTCATTATACAAGTGATAAACATTTGTTTTTTGCTACCAGCTTTATTTGGAAACCTTTTAGAAAGGTTTGAAGTAGTTGTTATTTCTTTTGCATTATGTAACTTAGTGTAAGGTCTTTCCCTAGAACGGATAACTTTGTTCAAGTCTTCAAGGAAGCGGAACTTGGGGTTGCTTTGGCCAAGAGATTGGGGAACGTTGACATTAGGAACACACCAAGGGACGCGATGGTTGATGAACGCATGGGTTCATTTGGATGAACACATGGGTTCATTTGGGTGACCGACTATGTGAAGGAACGCGATGATTCGTTTGGGCAACTAGGTCTACTAAGAGGTGCAACATTGTGTTTGAGCATGATGGTTTGTGAAGGGGCACAACACACCTAAATGACGCAACGATTTGCGATGGTAACCTTTGGAGTCCCTATAATAGAAAAATGGTGCACAACCAAGGGAGACAGATTTGAAGAACAAAGAGAGCAAGATCAATTTTGCGATTCTGAGGCAGACTTAAACGAAGAGGAGAGAGCTCCCTCAAGGAGCCAAGTTGCTCCACATGGGAGGACTTGTGCTGAGCTCCCTCAAGGAGCCAAGTTGCTCCACATGGGAGGACTTGTGCTGCCTTGAGGTGATTATGTGGATAGAGTTGGAACGACCTTCTTTTGGGCTGAGTTTGGAGGAAGTCTTGTTGCAGGTCTGTATAAGGAATGGTGGGAGATAGAACCGCAGGTCTTTGTGAAGTCTTGCAATAGAGAATAGATGACAAGTGTTTGGTGGATGTACGTTTGGGTGCTCTGCAGAAGTTGCGAAAGATGTTACGACGGACAAATCTTGGTGTGACAAATATGTGTATGAGGGTCTTGGTGAGGTGAGGTGAGTTTTGACTGAGGTGAGTTTTGACTGTGCCCAAGTTGTAAACTGAGTAGGTAGTTCTCATATTGTAACAATTTTACAATAATAAGACCTAGCCAAGTGTTAGGCATGTTTTCTACTGTCCGCACACTATTTTTGTTTCTCTTGTTTGTTTCGCAAGTGTTCTCTTCATTTCATGGATGTATGCTTATATATGACTAAGTGTTAAACTGTTAAAAATTGTCTAAGTACACAAGATTTGCATTAGAGTAGGAGTGTGACTAGCTCATAGCCTAGAACGGAGTATGGGTACGCTCTAGGTGAAGAGGCGTAGTCTAGAAGAAGTATCCTTGGTGTTTCCAAGTTGCCAAGTGAGAAATTTCATGGCATCACATGCCCTCAAGAGATGCATGATCGCAAGATTCGGCTAGACAAACTATGAGAATATGAAAACGAGATAATAAGGATTCTTCCATGATTTTTTAAAACAAAAATAATACAATTAGAAAAATATGAAAAAAATGTCTTCCTCTTCAACTATATGAAGGAACACCTTACCAATATTACCTAGCATCTTTGAAGCTTCAAAAGTTAATAGTCATTGAAAACTAAAACCAACATGATGATACATAAGTTAACTCTATCATTTCGGTGCAATGGAGTAAAACAATCAACAATGGAAACCACTGATGTCAATAATCGAAGTATAAAATAAAATCAACGTATCAATGGGAGCTTCATGAGGATTTCTCTAGTGCCTATTTTAATAGGCGTTTGAATTTATTTTTGCAGCCAGTGAAAATTTGTGCATTCCCCAGTCTATCAAGCTAGATTGATGTTGTCACCACTCCAGGCATATGAATAAGATTGTACAGTTTGAGGTAATTCTTATATCTAGAAAATCATCACATAAAAAAAAAAAACTATTTTACTTATTTATTATTCAATCAAGTACATATTTATACAAAAAGTTTATGTTTAATATAGATAGATTATCTTAATTATACAATTCATTTATTAACATATATTTCAAAGATACATAAATAGAATTTAAATCTAAAAAACTTTTTAATAATAAAATCTTAAAGGGTGGGAGGGGGCGCATTAATAGAGAAATTATAATAATAATTTCTCTATTAATACCCCCAACAAAATCAAATCGTGATGTTTATCACTTATACCTAGTACGAAGAAGAAAGAAATCCACTCAAATAACAAATAAAATCTCCCAATGCATCGTCTATAGAGTAATATGCATCTATCTCTACAAGTTTCCAAGAAGCAAACACAAAACAAATAGGAGTTAATTACCACAACATCTATTTTGTTGTAAACCTTTTTATATTCATAAAATAATTAATTAACAATGATGCATGCAACTCAACACAAATAGAACATGAAGTTGAGAGTTCGAATGGACTATGAATGCTGCCAAACAAAGTGAAGAACGTAGTAACTTCAATGAAATGTGAGAGTCATTTCTCCCAATGTAATTAGAGTTTATTATCGATGTATGTGCTGGTTCAGAATTTGGTGCTGGCTTCTTTCCTGCTTTTAGCTTGCTACTGTAGTTGCTGGTGTTGTTACCAAGTGGAGGGTAGTGTCAGGAGGGCAGAGACGCCCATGGTAGAATGTGACTCGTGAACACGAGGCATCACGCATCAATTTTCGATTTTTTAGACTGAGTTAATGATTGATTTTTGAAATTTAAAAATGAGTGAGCGGATAGGTTTTTTTAAGGAGTTAAACATTGATTTTTGAAATTGTTTATTTTTAAATATAAAAAAATTGACAAAGATAAAAAAAAATACGCATACAAGAATTTCGTTTTAAAAAAAAAAATTCTTTACTTTTAATAAAACACAAAAATTCTTTTCTTTTAATAAAAAACGAAATTTCTTCATTCGATAAAGAATTATAAAATACTCTTGTAATTTTAAAAATATTAATCTAAAACTTTATAAAATAAAGAGAAGTTCAAACGTGACCGAGCACTGTAATAACTCATTTTGTGAGGTACTAAGAATCATTAAGCAACTAAAATTTGTACTTTGAAACTTAAGTCATGAGATGTGTGAAGCAACCAAAATTTTCTATTTTGAAATAAAAGCAGATGAAACTAGTCCGACGATGAATGTGTTTGAAACTAGCGTCCCTAACTCGTGGCTGAGAACGTCGAAAGGTAGCCGTTGATAACCGGTGCCCCCAATATTATATTGAGAATGTGTGCTCTTAATATAAAACGTTTGTGGTAATCCGTCTGTGGTAATATGAAACGTTTGACTGCATTAAGTTGATAAATGGATATAGTAATTTTTTAATGTGATTAGGTAAATGTTAAAATGTAAACATGTTAACGGATGCCTTGGAGAATTGATGATATCTTGTCATTAACAGAATGGGAAGAGTAACAATCATTCCTCCCACCACCCAAACTACATTCAATATTATACATTTCATTTTATATATTTAAAATCTCAATATATGCTGAATGTGGAGAATTGATGATATCTTACTATTAAGAGAATGAAAAGAGTAACAATCACTCCTCGGACCACCCAAACTACATCCAATATATTAATATTAATATATGCCTCATTTGCAAAATCAATAAAATTTGTGTCAAAATCAATGTGAGAAAAATCTTCTTACGAGGATTATGTTTAACTTGATACAGAAAGTTCTGTTACATTTCCAGCCTACAATCTGTATCATAAGTTCATTACCATATGGCCGCCTACGGCACCTTAATATCCTGTATTTCAGAGCAGCAGCAACAAAATCAGGCACAAAGGCATAACAGAAAAGGAGTGATGTTTTTTTTACACTCTTTTGAACGTAGATGAGAAAAAACTACATTAGAGCTCAGAGTCATTTCCAGATCACAGAGGGAGCTCTACAATTAGAGAAAAACCTACATGACACCAAAAACCACATTACAGACAAGAGAGTTTTACTATCTCTGCACTACATTGATCGTATATGTAGGCAGAGCACAGAAGCGCTACGTCACACCATAAATTACTACTATCTCTGCATTACAGAGAAAACTAGGTCACACCATAAATTACCACATTAAGCCACACCACACATTACAGACAATGCAGAGTCAACTTTCAGCTAACAGCCAGGAAAAGAATTTAACTTGCACTCTCCGGGTAAATCCCTGGCTAGAACTGGATCGATGCGGAACATGCGAAGAAGCGAGGGATACTTATTCCCCAATTCACAGAAGCAAGTAAGATTTGCCGTGCTTAACACAGTGCAGCAAGCTTGAACCGGCTGTACAGGAGGCTGTACACTAGAGCGTGTTACTGCAGGCATACATGGCATTAAGTCATCCTCATTCACATTGCATATCTGAATAGAACCTCGAACCACAAAAGCGCTGGCGAGCAATGCTAGCATGGCTATTGCCATGACAGCTATCTTCATGAGCTTCATCCTTCTAATACTGCTGGCGCCCAGTAAACTAAACTTGAGAATAAGTGGGCCTACCCTCGTGCATTGTCCTTCTATTTAAGCACAGTCCGCTTATATAGCCGAATGGTTTTCATGAACCTTGGGCCTCCCTGGTTGGCAATTGCATTTTGTAGCCCGTGATTCTGCCACTTCTGACAGTACAAATAAATTGTTTTTGTTTGTCCATATCCAAGAGGGATCCTGATATGAATCCGTGAAGTGGCTGTAATCTTATCTGTATGTCATAATTCGAAGCCAGTAGAGCATAAGTTGTATATAATAACATTGATTTGATCGAAATGACCATGGAAACCAATCACAGCAAAACTATATTTGTCCTGAGGGAGTATTGGTGGACAAAGAGTCAAAGGAGCATTGCCTTGAGAAGAAGAATATTTCTGTATAATTATAATTCAAAGACTCTGTCTGTTGGACCCGATTCCACGTGTTTTGAGTCCGTGAATGGTATCCCATACTAATCACGAGAGTCTGAAATTATGAAAACCTCTACCCTTAAAATACGCTTTCACAGTCACGTTCAATTGTTATTACTCCAAGAGAAGTGTTTACCACTTCAACGGAGGCAGTAGTTTCGAGAGAGCACACTGGTTTGTTAGGTTACCACCATGATCGGCTCAAACCTATTATGTATTATATTATATATCGATGATACTGGAAGCCCAATCTGACTTTGTCTAATTATGACAGTTTCAAATTGGTGTATGTATATTAGATTTGTTTTACAAATAAACAAGGGTATTATATATCAATTTGATGTTTGGCTTGGTAAGGACTTTAAAATTAGATTATTATACATCTTAAGTGGGCCTAATGGTTAAGAACATGTGTTTCCTCCTAAGAGATTACAAGTTCAAATCCAAAGAGGTAGGATATGTATACCTCCCTAGACTTTACAAGTCTTACAAGTCAAATCCTACAGGTTCATGGAGGATGAGGATGCTACTTCATTTAGTTCCATAAGCTTATATCAAATTGTTTCTCCTACTATGATTAGATTTAGGTCAATGTAGTGTTTGTTCATGGAGGATGCTACTTCATTTAGTTCCATAAGCTTATATCAAATTATTTCTCCTACTATGATTAGATTTAGGTCAATGTAGTGTTTTTTTCTCTCTAAGAGATCATGCTTGAATTACATCAATCCATGGGAGTGAATATGGGAACCTTATGCAACCATACATATCCAAAGGAAGCACTTTCTTATAAGTTAAAGCCTTCAAACTCTTGGTTAACTCAAACTCTTATTTAACTCATTGAACATTACCCAATGATGTCACTCATCATAGGATTCATGAAATGGATGGAATCCATCCCCAGTGAGAACTTCAATCCAAAACTCTTAAGGAAAAAAAACATTCATTCTATCACAATAAAAGTTTAATGGAAAATTTCCAAGCCTTTGGTCTAGCCCAAAGGCTATGGAGGCATGGATAGTAGAGCATTGGTTTCCTAACATGAAAGGCTAGGTAAATCTATTTGCATGGTCCATCAAAAGTATTTTGAATTTTTATTCCAATCTAAGGAGAAATATAATTTGATATTTCCCTTGGGTCCTTACTTCATGGGACCTTGAGGAATGCTCTTAAATTTTTTATTCCTTGACTTGAATTGAAAAGAGGATATTACAATAGCCCATATATGGGTAAGGCTACATCAACTCCCATTATTATTCTTGGATGAAGATACATTTAGATATACTAGAGATAAAATAAGTCCATTAATTGATTGGGTTGAACCAAAAGGACATTTGTGTTCATGTACTAAAATATGTGTGGAAGTGGATTTAGAGAAGGTCAACCTTTAAGAGGAATTGTAAATAAATATGGTTAGTTGGAGCCACCAACAAGAATTAGACTATGAGAAACTTCCTTTCAAGATAAAAAATTTCCATGAGTATGTACATTTAAAAAAAAATAAATAACCAACATAATCGATAAACACTTCTAGTCACTCGAGGCAGAACCCATTCAAGCTAGTAAATAGTACATGAAGTAAATGAAGATTTAAGATGCCACAGTAACCAAATATAAACCAAGAAATATTATCCAAATAAAACATCAGTAGATTCAAGAGTCTCATGAAATGTTAGGGTCCTAACCCGCACATAGGTAGATCAATATATTCAGATGTGGAGATTATGCTGGTTATATTACTGTTATTCTTCCATTTCTATCATTTTGTTTTTGTTCTTCATATTTATTATATCTGGTATCTTGCATGAAACTTAGAAGATACAACAAAATAATTTTAGGAGGTGGAGTGGTAGCCAATTCAGGATAATCTCAAGGTTTATATTGAACCCCATAGCATGAATTGAGAATATCATGAGGTCATTACAAAAGAATAAAAATCCTCCAATCCGTACAAAGTGGTGAAGAAAAGAGGAAGCTTCCAAATCTAGAGGTTATTTTATAAAGGCACACCCACAATTTCTCCATTAAACAACAAATTCACTCAAATCAATAATATCCCCTCCTACTCTTAAAATATACTATCTCAATGAATTAAGTTTGAACACTCTTCATATATTTCTTTCTCTCATAACAATTCTAAAATCTGATAAAGAATTTTGATAGATAGAAGAAAAATAAAACAAAATAAGAAGTACTTAGAGCTTGTTGATGAAAAATAATGGATGTCTTTATAACAACATTTTATTTTCAAATCTTGCTAGGCTAAGGTAATATAGGCAAGATTATTACCCTAAGTTTATAGCCTTTACAAAAATATCAGTTAGTCCTCAAGAAATATGTACTTGGGCCTAATGTTGTTTTATGTGTTTGGGGTTTTATCAAAGAACAATAAAAAAATGTTTGTAACAAAAATTTATATCAGATTTAAGAAATAATCCAAAGAAAAATCTAAAACAATATTACACATCAAGTCGAAAAGTGAGATCAAAACCAACAATGGATTTTATTAATTCAATTATGAATTACATGAAAAAACATTCTCTTCGTACCCCTACGCGGGTAAGGACCAAAGTAAGACTTAGAAGTCAAAGGTGGAATGTTACATCAAAGGACCAAAGTAAGACTTAGAAGTCAAAGGTGGAATGTTACATCACTCAGAGACTATTGGTGTCTTCTAAGTAAATAACAAGACTAATAAAACTGTATCAACAAGCCACAAATGTGCCATTCTCTAGACTCTCCAAAACAATTCTAATTAACATTGAAAACTAATTTAGAAGTCAAATTAGAATTAACACACTATCAAAACAAATGATTGACATTTAGAAGCATGTCAATAATCTATGCTTTTCAGTCCTTCTTATTGCCACCTTCATTAAAACCCTACTATCAATAAGAAGATTCAACCTTTAAGTAATTCATAAGTGAATGGAAAATGAATGTGATCTCACTTTAGAGCAATATAAAACCTTATCATAATTTGTGCCTCTCTATTGTCTCCTGTTTTGTCCCACCACCAAGTCCTTCTTTTATTTTTCAAAGGGTAGTTTGATTAGTTCAACTACTTTTAGTTAGATAAATGGCTAACTTTAGTTAAGTGGGAAAAAATTTAAATAAATACTTATAATAAAGGTTTTTTTTATAAATAATAACTAATAGGTGGTGAACTCTATGCATTCTCATTGTTTACTTTAAAGCATCTTCTTGTCCTCCATAGTTAAACATGCATCTTATGCCATTCAAACACCATATATATATATATATATATATATATATATATATATATATAT
>CBVK0100005873.1:0-15200 GCA_900067695.1 Picea abies
TGCTTGGTGGTGGACACTTGGCATAGATCCAAGAGAGGTAGGTTTGCCTCTCCAAGTATAAATAGATCTCCTTCCTCACTCCCGACTTACCATATCTTGAGCTAGTGTTATGCTACTTGATTTTCCACTCTCTCTCTCTCCATTCCATTCATTTTCATTCTTCTTCTCTTAGGGTTTTGGAGTAAGTATTTCTCCAAGCTCCCTTTTCTTGATGCAATAATAAAAGAAGCTTTGGAGGATTTTGGGAAGAGCTATAAGTATTTTGGTTCTTACAAACACATGAGGTAAACTTGTTTTAATTTGATATGATGGTTGCATGAATGGATCTTAGGTAAAGTATTTTATTTGAGTAGATTTTGCAAAGAGTAGTCTTGTAGATCTATATATGTGGTTAGCTAGATAGGGTGCAAGTATTTCACTTTATTAGTTTAACCCTCCATATTATCCATTGTATGCATGCTATTGTGTTAGATTTTGCAGGTTGAACTTCAAGGGTTTCATTAGGGTGCCTCTTGGAAGAGTCTCCCTTTGAGATTTTCATACACTTCAAGCAATCTTCTTCTATTTATCTTTCTCTTTATATTTCTATTGCAATCCATATTTTAGTTAGCATAATATAGTCTTATGGTCACCATAATATAAATTTTTCATAAAATTTTTGCAGAAAAAATTTTGCCCTAAAAAAGCAAAATTTTTCTTCATTGGTATTGTTGTGTGTAACATTTCTAGCAAGCATAGCTTGCTGGTTTTTGCAGGTTCAGATCTGGTTGAGAGGGGTTTTGGCTATCCGAAGGCATCCATACAACATTCAAAGACCCCCAAGGGATTGGTAGCTATTTCTCAACCTTCTTCATTCAATTTCTTAGTGTTTTCCTTCACTTTTTCTCTTTTTGCTTGCTTGTAGTGGCTCATAGTTGTGGGAGAAGGAGTGGTACGGCTTTCTCCCACGCGTGAGCCTTGGGGTAGTTAAGGTTTGATCTAGATTTTGCTCTTCTTGCCTTTTTCTTGCTAGGGCGTGAGGGTTTGTGAGATAAAGGGTATCTCCCAAACCCTAGGACGCGAGGTAGGGTTTGTTTGCTTGCTTGTTAGGGTTTGCTTGTTTGCCTTTTCCCTTTGCTTGCTTCTTGTTTGTTTCTTGGTTTGCTTGCCTCTCTTTTGCTTCCTCTTCTTGGCTTGCTTGTTTCTCTTCTTCTCAATAATTTCTAATTAAGCAAACTAATTTAATTGCCTACCTATTTGGGAGAGGAATACCCCAAAAGGTTAGGTTAGGGTTTTAATTTATGGTTAATGATCTAAATGCTTAATGTTATAATATTCTAGATCTAGATCTAATACACTTTATAATTCCCTAGCTTAAGCCTATTGGGCACCTAAATCAACTTAATTAGATCTCATGCATGCTTGGTTCACTACAAGTGCTTATATTTATGTTTCATGCTTAGATCTATAATCTTTGATGTTTAGATGCTTCAACAAGTAAATGGTGTTATTTTTCATTAATGCTACATACTTGAAGTAACTTGTTGATAAGTAGGCACATCTAAATCTTTTTCCCCTTCACACTAAATGCTCTTATCTAAATGCTATTGAACATGATATAAGTGTGATTGCATATCTTCTATTGGGTGGCAAGTTGTTCTTGCCTTTGTTATTCTTTCAAGCTATCTAATTGTGCAATCTAGTGACATATGCATGTGTTAATGCTCTTAAATTTTTAACTAAATCAACATATCTTTAAGGCTGAAGTGAGTTTCGGCCAAGTCACTAAATCACCATTAAAAAGTGTCATAAAATTCTTAAAACACTCTTCAATACTCCTAAAATCCTACCTAACTCATATATAAACTTAATAGACTCTTTAGGGTACCTTAGACCACCATCTTCACCATCTAAAACGGGACTTGAGGAAAACAACGGAGGGTGTAGGCAGGGGACTGTCTCACGGCGCACAGGATGTGTCCTCTCTGCGAAGTACTCTTGTCTTACGACCGACTGTGAAAGCTAGGGTTAGCCTCGTTGCTATACTATCTTGAGCATCCAACAGTTATTTGGCAATAGGGGGAGGAGGCTTTGGTGAAAGCTTAATAAAACTTAACAATCTTAAGAAAGCTTAACAACTCAAGCTTGGGCTTAATCTAATAAATACCTTGAGGGTTTAAAAATTAAGAGTGAGTCATCTTCATAACACTTGTGCTTAAATCTTTAAATCTTCTTTGTTGATGTGGTGATATGTTGATGATAATATTGTAAATGTGATGTGATGTTTTAATCTCTTTATATCCTGCACAAACACAAATAAATAAAGTGGTTAGCTTGTTGTTGTATTTTAGCATTCTTTGAATTGTAAATCTCGTGTCTAATATTTATTTGATCAAGTTATTATTTTGTAAGTAATATTGTAATCTGTTTGTAACGAACAACCCCTTAACTTAGTTGACCCCAAGCCCAATCTTTAGGCACTAGTCTTAGTTGCCCCAGGAAAAAGGTTTGCTTTACATGCTAACCCTTGCACCTTGCATTGCTGCCTTAGCATCCTAGATTAAATCCTCTCTAACCTTAAGAAATTAAAATCAACTCCTAGAACCTAACTCTAAAACTTATCTAGTAACTAGGGACAACCCCCCTTGGCTTCCCTAGAAGTGAGTCTAGACGGAAGAGGTTCAAGTCAAAGTGACAGCGTGGGCTTTGAACCTAGGCATTGTGCCTCCAAGGACACATTAAGTGAGCCGGACTTAGCTCACTTTTGCAAGTGTGTATTAGGATGGCAACATAAGGTAATACTTCACATTAAATGCTTTGAGAATAGCTTCAAAATGACTAAGAATCATCAACCATTGAAATCATAATACTAGCATTTGTTAGAAGCAAACAAGACAATGTATAAATCAGCCTTTTCAATTGCTTTTAGAAGCTTTTAATGCTGCAATTAATGGCTGTAGCTTACTTTAGTAACAACAACAATATTGTTAGTAGGTTAGTCTATTTTAGGGTTAGGAATAGTTAGTAGGAAGTTCAAAGAATAGGTTTTGATGGTTGTTTTGATCAATTACTCAAAAGAGGACTTATACTAGTGCTTTTAGGGCAAATGGAGTCAAAGATGTGGCAGCAAATGTTGAAGAAAAATGATAGTAGGAGAGTCAAAGACAAGAGAGATTGATAGATTGGAGTGTTGGTAACCCAAGGCTCCAATTATCAAACCCCAAGGGGAAACTAGCTACTAAGGTGTAGGTAACCCTAGGCATTAGTAGATTTCCTCCCTCTTTAACTCAATGATGAAGCAAAAATCGGCTAAGATGAAGCAATGGATACTAAGGTATTGCAATGGCAAGGCCTTAGCACATGCTTCAAGAAAAATGGCCTTTTGACAAGATCTAGTAGGTGGAGGCTTTTAAAGCTGGGACAATAACATTTGCTAGTCTTCATAGGGTTTAATCAAGCAATTTCATAATCTTTAATGTAAATGCAAGATAAATTAAACTATAACCATTCAATTAAGAAGAATTGTAGAAATATCACTTACATTCATCAAGAATAATCAAGAAAATCCCTAGTTGAACACATCCACCAAGAAACTTGCCAAAATACTCCAAATTTAGCCTTCCTCAACAAGTGCGCCTAAAATTTCAGCCAAGAAACCCTAGATAGGGCGCAAATTTCAGTACTCACAAGTGTGAGTAAAAGATGATGTGGTAAGGGATGTCTGGGCAATGGGTGCAGTGATAATAGGGAAATGTATGGCTTACCTGTGGGTGCTTCTGAAGAGGGTGAGATGCACCTTGTCATGGATGCAAATGTTTCCAAGCCCATTCATGCCTTTTGTCTTTTATTCTTATTACTTTTTCTTTCAAGAGACTAGTTAGGGGACATTGCCCTGGTGTGGTGACCAGTGGTGACAATGTTACCCACAAGCATTTCACGGAAATGAGAAGGCTGGCTCGTGATGAGACCCCCTTTCTCTTGGCTATGCCACCAAGAGACACTACTTTGGCGTGGTGACCAGCTGAATGGTCGCTACATGCCCATGGACCTAATAGGCTGGCTCGTGATGAGACCCCCTATCCTCCAACTAGGTCTTGATTTATTATTTTTTATGGGTCCCTCTGTTTCTTGTTCAGAAGCTTTTTATTGCTTTCTCGGGGATCCCTGGGCGAAGCATCTCAAGGTTTCATTCTTTTGGCTTTTATCTTTTGCCAGCTACTTCTACCCTTTGGGCCTTTAGCCCCTTCTTCCCACAAGGTAAGGTACAACCCTTAGATATTTGGCCAACCCAATGCCCGGACCAGTGTAATGGGATGGATGAGCAGAAAAAAGATGAAAAGTGGTAAGTATGGTGGGAACGGACGATGACCTTTCATGAATCCCCCCCAGTGGCAACTCAAACCCTATGGAACCAGCTTACTAGGGCAACCTGTCATTCCCCCCAGGTGTGGTCAAGTGGAAAGGCATAAGGTCCAAGCAGACGTTAGAAGCAAAAAGAATTAGATGCACATATTCAAAAGTTTTGAGAATCAAAGTGACACATACCATGATACCCGAACTCATTACCTCATGGAGCAAGACCCGTCTCTATTGCAGGACCAGGCCGATGTGATGGATGCTGTTGCTGCTGACAAAGTGGAGACGTTGAAAAAGAAAAGGATGGGCCCTCCAAGGCCATGCTCAAGTCGATCTGGCTCTCGGTACTCCATGTCTAGGACCTGTGGGCCTCGAGACATAATCTCCTTAGTTATCCCTAGGCTAGGGGATAACACTTACCAGTTTCCATCTTTACTCCTCTCATTTTCCCCTACCTTTGTTCGAGCATTGGTTTTGCCACACTAGGAAGGGTTGTACCTTGCCTTGTGGGAAGAAAGGGCTAAAGGCCCAGGGGGTAAAAGCAACTGGCAAGAGTTAAAAGCCCAAATGAAACCTTTGAGATGCTTTGCCCATGGATTCTCGAGAAAGCAGTAAAAAGCTTCTTAGTAAGAAAAGGGGACCCATAAGATAAATAACTACTCAAGGTATTAGTTGGTGGATGAGAGGTCTCATTATGAGCCGACCTATTATGACCATGGGCATGTAGCGGTATGACACTACCATCTATCTGGTCACCAAACCAGGGTAGTGGCTCTTGGTGGCATAGCCAAGAGAAAGGGGGTCTCATCATGAGCCAACCTTCTCATCTCCGTGAAATGCTTGTGGATAACGCTGTCACCTCTGGTCACCAAGCTAGGACAGTGTCGCTCAACTCTTCCCTTGAAGCATAAAAGAAAAAGGATCAAAAGCAATAAATTTAAGAATAAAAGGCAATGAATGGGCTAGGAAACAATGACATCCATGACAAGGTGCAACTCGCCCTCTACAAAGGTACCCACAGGTAAGATCTACATTTCCCTGTTATCACTGCACCCCATGCCCAAACACTTACCCCACACCACCTCACATGCACTTACATGACCTAGACTGGTTCTCACCTGGGAAATGCCCCAAACTGAAGGAGGATTAGCCCAATATGACACCCTGAGACCTTCTCCAAACTTGACTTGTTAAATTGCATAACGTCTTTGAGCATTTGTCTGGGTAAAGGGGGGTTTGATGCACATGTTTGGGTAATTTGATTATTGGATGTGATTTACATGTTATGATCCCTGTGACTTATGAACCCCTGGAGGGCGTACTTGTTGTTGCTGCAGGGCCTTGCTGATGGACATGTACACATGGGAGAATGATTAGCTCGGACCTTCATGGGGCTAAAAGCCCAGAAATGGATACTGTGACCCCAGCCAGGGGCAGGGAAACATCAGAGACTTGCAACAGGAAGAAAGAAGGACATTGCACCGGACACACCCCGACAAACCTAGACCTAGGGGATCTTGCCTTTCCACCTTGACGTTGACCTTTGGGATCCCATGACGTCACCTTTGGGAGCCCATGATGTCACCTTTGTGACCCTAGACGTCATCCAGAGTCAGGTTTTGCACCTTGAGGTCAGTTGTGAGTTGATTGGCACATGTGGGCATCATCTAGGGCCTTTGGAGGCTAAACGTCCTACTTCTGGAGCCCAACGTTTCACCCTCGGGGCTCAACGTCACCCTAGAAGGGCATGACGTCACCCTCGGAGATGATTTCAGGGGTTAAATTACTTTTATTTGTGTAAAAACTGGATTTTTGATGTAATTTGGCGAGGTCGGCCTTTTTATGACCCAAAATTAATTAAAGGTCATTGATATTGTATAAATAGAGAGAATTTACTCTCATTTTTCATCATCACTCATCACACAAGTGGTGTGGTCTGAAATTCGGCCCTCTTTAAGGGTTATTGGCTGAAAACTTGTGCTATTTTGAGGTTACTTGGATTTTTAAGGAGGTGCGCACTAGCTTTTTCTTGGATTATTTGGCTTGGTGAACTTATCAAAAGATTTCTCTTGGAAAATTGTGGCTTGATGCATGATTATTCTTGATATAAGTAAGTAAACTTTTGTTATTTGTCATCTTTTATGGTTGCTAGTCTATTTTGCTTGCCTTTATATGGAAGATTATGAAATTGCATTCTAAAACCCTAAGTGTGGAGAACTAAGTTATTTACTTCTTCATTCTTTGTTTGTCAAGCTTCCTTTCTTGGTGTTACCTCTAGAAACCTAAGCCTAGCTTTCTAAAGGGGTTGACCTAGACTCTTCTAGGAACCTAGCTTCCTAAGACGACGTCACACTTCTAAAACCAAGGAAGAGGGATACGCTAGGGCCTAGCAAGGTTACTCTCTAGCACTTCTCCTCCACTAGGTCTGAGGATAGGGGGGTTAAGGTCATTACTCCTCCCTACTTCCAAGATCTTACCCTCGACATCTTTAGCTCAAGGAGGCAAGAACCCCAAGGGCCTAGCTTATGCTACACCTGTAGAGGCTTCTTGCTCAAGAGAAAGTTGTTGGAGGACTAAAGCGTTACTTCTCCACAACCTTTCTTTGGACCTTGACCCTAGATCCATTGCCATTTCCTCCTCATAAAGCTAAATGCCATCCTTAGAATCCCTTTTACCCAATACAAGGCACTAGTTGAAACCCTAGGTCTCAAACCCTAAGGGCTAAAACTTTCAAACAACATCTTAAAACTATTCAAACGACCTCTTCTACTAACCTATTTTGTTGCAAGGATCAACTCCTTTGGGACTTGACTTTGTGATCTGCTAACCTTTCCTTGTTGAATGACCAAACTCCTTGTGGACTTTTGTCATTTTCAATCCTAACCCTAACCTATAACCACCTAGTTTTGAATTCTTTCCTAGATTTCAAGCTGGCCTGCACATAGAACTAATCTTGCTATAACCACTTGGACTTAGACTCTTCATTAGACTTTGAGTTATTGGTTATGCATTACATTTACTTTTCTTTCTAGCACTTGAAAAACTATTATCAACTTCATAAATTGTTCTTGATGTCAAAGCTTTGTTGGACTTATTGCAGTCGATAGCCCTTTATTACTTCATTAACTACTTTGAGGCATACTTGTTATCATCTAGTGCTATTATTTTTGTACTTGCCATCAATTGTTTAAGCATAGCATCATTTATTATTGCACTCGTTGGGCTATCTGATTTATTCAGTCTTGATTGAAGCAACATTATCATTTGAATACTTGCTTGTGCCTTCTTTGCAAGTCACTAACTCTTTTAGGCTTCATCCTCCAAGACTTAAACTCAAAGGTGACCAGTGAGAGGGGGGAATTTCTTGCATCTTTGCCTTAGTCTTCTCAACACTTCAAGCCACTGGGGACGTCTCCCCTGGGGTACTATGACATACTCCTAAATAGAAAGGGGTTTCCTATTAAGGTGACAGTGATAGGTCACCCCCTGTTACGCGAATCTTTCATCCACTTGCCTTGGGATTTGGGCAAGTATAGATTGTGCGATAACAGGATCGACCTCAAGAGGGCAACCCACAAAGTAGTCATTGAGTTTTTGGAAGAAAGAATCATTGCCAGGTTTGGCTTCTAGCAAAAATAACCACTGATAATGCCAAGGCGTTCAGTTCGGTTGAATTGGAAAAGTTTTTCTTTGATTATGGCATGGTTTTGTCAGATTCCTCAAATTATTATCCACAAGGAAATGAGTTGGCCGAATTCAATGATAAAAAATTGATGAGGATAATACAAAGATTGTGGGAGACAATAAGAAGTATTTGGACAACAAGCTTAAAATTGCTTTTTGGGTTGATTGGATTACTATAAAGGAAGCTACTGGAAAGAGTTCATTTGAGTTGGTGTATGTCGTAAATGTAACTTTTCCAATACACTTGAAGATATCTGAATTGTTGTAGCACTTTACTTCAAATTGACAAGCAGTGCAGGTGAGAATTGATTAGTTGGTGGAATTGGATGAGAATAGGATGAAGGATTTTAACCACTTAGAAGAGAATCAAGATAAAGTCAAAGGCATGTTCACTAGAAAGGCTTGACTGAGAATCTTCAAGAAAGGAGACATAGTTCTCACATGGGGCAACAAAAATGAGGAGTCGGGTAAGCATGGAAAGTTTGACAGTTTGTAGCTTGGTCCATACAAGGTCGAAGATGTTGCTGGTCCAAATACATTCTACCTAAGCCACATGGATGGAGAGAAGCT
This sequence comes from Picea abies, assembly GCA_900067695.1. Lineage (NCBI taxonomy): Eukaryota > Viridiplantae > Streptophyta > Pinopsida > Pinales > Pinaceae > Picea > Picea abies. The sequence goes on from CBVK0100005873.1 coordinate 8,590, forward strand.
ACGGTTGCCCATAAATGGGCAATATATGAAGATTTATTACTTTGATGGCATTTAATGCCAAAATTACTTAGAAGGAATAAGCTTGTATGAGCATTAGAGTAGAAGTAGCTTTTGTTTCATGTTCCCTTTGGCATTGGCTCACGTCTTATTTGTAGAGCCCTTGGATAAATTTAATTCTGTAAACAATCTCTTTAGATGATTGAATGAATGAAGTGGGGTTACATGATGTGAAATTTGAATCCATCCCACCACTATTACTTAAATATTGCAAATGCAAATTCAATAGGAGAATGGAGATTCTAGAGTTTTCTTACACTCTGGAGGAGAGTGTAGGCCCTGTTGCCGCCTTATACACACTTGGGCTATCGTGGAAGAAATCTTCAATCCACTTAGTGTGTCCTTGGGGGCAAGTCTCGAGTCAAGGTGCTATCACCTGATCCTCAATTCCTCTGTCTAGGCCAACTCCTAGTGAAGCCAAGGGGGGTAGTCCCTAACAAAAATACTAAGGCTCTTTAAACTATTTTAAGCAAGAGAACTATTTCTAGGAGTTTATTGCAAATAAAACATAAGCATTCAACATTGATCATTCATCAGATGAGATATTCATATAAAGCATTTTGTCCATTCATAAAGGTACATTCATAAACCAAGTAGGATACAAGTTCTGCAAGATTGATAAATTCGTTAGACAATCAAACATGAATGAAAATACTGCTCATACACATAAAGATATAACCATAGAACCGGTGCCTTAAAAGTGTCGTGGGTAGTGGTTGATCGCGTGTTTTATTAGGTTAAATTGAAAGTAGATTAATGAGAGATGTGTGGCCTCTTTAGAGGCTACCTCTTTGTTTGGAAACTTGCGGAGAACATACTGAAGCCCCAGGGCCTCACCGATAAGTTCACTAAGGGTGCCGGATGTCCAACACGGGGAGAACCTAGATCTCAAAGTTCTCGTTTGACTTCACACACTCTCCTTAGGCATTTTCCCGTGCATTAAGGTAGCAACTATTGAGATTTCCCTAATTAAACTACTTCGCACAAACAATTCCGGTTCTGATGAATCCCAGGATCGAGCTAGGCTCACAAGGGTTCAGAGCATACATCGGTAATTGCGGGGAAGGTTTATTTTAAACTTGAGAAGAAAATAAACTTAGAAAATTGAAACTGAAAATAAAGCTTTGCAAGATTTTATTGTTGAGAGCAAAAAATGAAATCTAAGCTAATCATGCATAAAAATTGAAATTACTTTTAAGCTTAAGTGCATGAATGATTTGAGTGCTGTGTATGATTGATTTCCTTATGTTTATGTGTGTTTGTGAGATTATAATAAGACTTGCAAGGAAATAAAGAAAAGACAATCACACAACACACCAAGACCCCTAACGGGGATGAAGAAATTGGGCTCCGAGGGCCCACTTTGATTAAGCCTATTACAACCAAGAACTGAGTTCTCCCTTTTCTCTTTTGGGGATCCTTATAGAACTGGATCAATAATCTAACTAAAAAACAACAAAAAAAAGACTTTCTTGAGCCTTGGGTCTTCAAGGGGTTGACTTAGGTGATGGGTCTTCAACTTGGACTCCAAAGATCGCTCTTGTACCTTGATTGACCTGTTAGGACAGCAAAGAAAGTATGTTATTAATGACAGAAAATAAATGAAAACATAAAGGAAAAGAAAGTGATTTTTAACAATCTTTTTTTGAAGGACAATTTATTCCAAGTAAAGGACAAAAATGTTTAGTTTTTTGAGGGGTTTAGGGGACTCTTGATCGCTTGGCTGCCCCAAACTTATCCAAGGTGGAAAGAGCTTGTCCTTGGCTGTCCTTCAACTTGTAAAAACGAGGAAAAGGACTCCAAAAGCTGCCAAAAGAAGCTTAGGACAGCAAAGAGAAATTAGTAAAAAAAGCTTACAAAATTAGGCTAGAAACTAGAGACTATGGGCGAATAAATTCTTAAGCTTTATTGCAGAAAATTTATGACTGTTAGGACAGCGAGTTATTTAGCACTCTATATTGCTAGATTTGACAATAAACCAAGACAAAGAACCCACTTTCATTCTTTTATAAATATCAGAAAATTAGCTAAGTGAAAGAGAGCCTTCTACTACACTAGATCTTTAGATAAACTTTGAAAAAAACGAATTTCTGATCTAGTAAATTTGTGCATGCATAAAGAAACACAATTTTGGCTTTTAGAATTAAATGCATGCATGTAAGTACAAGTAACTTTAAATTTCTGAAATAGAATAATGAGAGAAGGAGAGAAGAAAACAAGCTTGTGCTTGGAATTCCTTGGGCAATGGGGTCCTTCGTTGGAATGAGGAGGGAGCTTCTTCAAAGATCTTAGAAGAATGGTAGAGTCAATCTAGATCATCCAATCCTCCAAGTGAGGTTTCCAATGCTTCTTACACTTGCAAGCAAAGAGGTTAGAAAGAGGTATCACCTACAAAAAGAGGCTTCAAAGCGATATTGGTTAAGCAAAACGCATAAAGCATATAAAATCTCTTGAATAGATAAATAATAAAACCACTAATCAAACTAGTTTAGCAATCTTATCCCAATGAGCAATAGTACTCCTATTAGGCCAATCTTAACCAAAATAACATAACAAGCATAATAGAACAATGTCACCTCATAAGCATTTGCATCCACACACTATCCAAGGCACCGATATGAACTCCAAAGTCTTTATTCCATTAGCAAGAAGAGATATTACAATTTTGTACAACAAGGTCGCCCAAACTCCAACTCCCTAAATGGAGAGGGTCGCCTTCTATTTATCCTAGTTCGGGTGACAATTCCAAGAGGGAATGCACAAGTGTGAGTGAGTGGCGCATGTGGAAGAGTAGAGATGCACAAGGAGTAAAGGAGAGATGAAGTGAAACAAAGTGAGGTGGAGTGGAGTGATGGAGGTGGAGGTGGAGTGAAGTGGGAGCAAATAGGTAGTGAGGTGGAGTGGAAGTGGAGTGTGAGGGCGAGTTTGACATTGGGATTAGCACCCCCTCTTGCAAATGCGCCACCTAGAAGGGAAGGTCGAGTCCTAGCATTGGGATTATTTCCTTTGTACACATCATCAACCAAGTCACCTTCCTCTCTAGTGAACTCGTGCTTGCTCTGATTTAATTGAAAACAAAGGAAAAACATGTCCCCTACATGTTTGCTAACTTTTAGCAATTCTCCTAAATTTTAGGGAATTTAATTACAAGACCCTTTCTTGTCTTTTTTCGAGAGAAATACATTTTTGAGTGATTAAAATCATTTTTTTGCCTAGACAGTAGGAGAATAGGGGTCTAATGGGTGCTCTAGCTTAGAAAACGAGCACAAACATGGCATCTGACAATGACTGATGCCATATTTTTACAATTTATTGACTTTACATTAAAAAAATTTCTGTTTTGCGGGAAATTTATTATTTGACTAAAACATAAAAAAAAACCTATGGGGACCTAGCGCAATTTCCATATGACTCAATAGACATGACCTAGCATGAACTTATACATTTAGACACTACACATTGATTATACCATGCCAAGGCCTAACCACCGGCACATACTCCAACTTTGGAGTCAGTTTTGAGTGAAAAAACTTAGAATTATTAATTGCCCACAAAGGCAGGCAAAAAATAATTAACAAGTGAAAAAAACACTCTAGAGTACATGCTCGTGCCAAGGTCTTAGGTGGCTAATAGTCTTTTACCACTTTCATGCTCAAGTCATTCATTACAATGCCCCAGAGGGATGGAAATGCGGAAAAAGGTGGTCTATTAGACCTGCTGAATTTGTGAACTCTGATTTCTGAGCATATGTTTGCTCAGTCTCTGGCGGCTCATCTGTAAATCCAGCTAGTGCAACTTGGTGGATAACAGGCCCCATATGGAGCTAGTTGCTATGAGGAGAAGTTTTTGACACACCTAGAAGAGAATGCCCTAGCATGGATAAGCATAAATGATCTTTGACATGATCAAAATCCACTTTACCAACATGATTGATATGAAGAAAAGACATTAAATGACCTCTATGAAGGGAGTGCTCATGTTTGAAGAAGGTACAACCATCCTTTAAGGCTCATATTCATCGATGGAAGGGTTGGCTCTCGTATAAAAGCCAAAAAAATAATATAATTTAAGTTGTGGTGCGGTCAGCCCTGACTTGTTTATGAAAATTAATTATACACTAACACTCAATGGAGGAAGAGGTCATTTGATGCAATGCTTTAGTGGAGGAAAAGGGTGCGCTAGGGCTGAAATAGGAAGAAGAGGTGCGCCCTAGCCTTAGGAGTTGAAAAGTTTCCTTTGAAGAATGTTTAAGCATTAAAGGGGCTGCTTTGAGGAGTGGCCTAGTTAAGGTTTGTTATAGCACAGGTTGTAGGTTGGGCAAAGTCCGACCCAACCACAAAAGCAAGTGCTACAACTAGGGAATCCTACATCCAATGTCACCTCGATGTAGGTCCCGCACTTCAAGGGTGACTAGGTCACTCTAGGGAGGCGATCCCGGTGACCCTAGGGGAATGAGATGGAGATGGATGGAGATGAAAGTGAAACACCTAGAAGTCAAGTCTAAGTGGAGTGGGATGTGAGAGGAGATGCCTTGTAAGCCAAGTAATTATTGCCTCAAAGATGTAGTACTGCTTCGGATGATTGTACCTGCCCGAGACACAAAGAAAGACACCTTGCAATGCTATATGTTTGTATGGATCAACAAATTAAGCTTGCTGTCCCTAGTTTGCAGCAGTAGATAACAGTTTATATCAACAAATAAAACATCTAAATCAACATTTAAAAGCATAAGATTAACCAAAAATATTATCAATGAATTTGGCAATCAATCATGACTTAAATATAGCACTTTGAGATTGAATAAAGCAAGCTGTTATAAAGTGATTTTCTGCAGTAAATTATCAGCCTTATGGCTGTAGCATTCAGTGGCATGCAACAACAAAATTAATGATGGAAAAGTGCCAAGAACTAGCCTAAAAAGTGCGCCCTAGTTAGTAGACTAGGTGAGTGAAGTTAGAGAGATTTCCTAGGGTTATTTTGTGAGATAAGAGAGAGTTATCAGCTAGGGTTATGCAGCCCTAATGGCTGCAGGTTAGTTTTTATAACATAAAACAAAGTAGTGGGAGAAGAGGGACGCCTCAATGAGGCAAGAGAGCTCAAGGCTCAAGGAACACTTCTCCAAAAGATAAACTTGAAACTAGCAAAATTCACTCTTCGCAAGGCAACGATTTTATATATCCAATGCAATGAACAAATGACTAGTTCCTTTAAATATTGGGTTAATGGAGTCAAGTAAATGAACTAGAGATGCTACCTCCTTGGGGGTGTAAACCCTGTTACTCCCCAAGGTAAGTATCTCTAGTTAGGGTTTGAAAATGAGGGGTGTAAATCCTCTTACTTCCTCAAACAAAACTCTTGCAACATCAAGTAAACTTCAAGCAATAAATGATGAAGACTAGAGTGGGGGTGTAAATGCTCTTACTTCCTGTAGTCGTCCTAATGCACACTTGCTAGCGTGAGCTAAGTCCAACTCACTTAGTGTGCCCTCGGAGACACGATGTCTAAGTTCCAAGTCCACACTGTCACCTTGACTTGAACTTCTTCCTTCTAGGCTTACTCCTAGGGAAGCCAAGGGGGGTAGTCCCTAGTTACTAAGTTAATTTTAAAGTTAATGTTCTAGGAGTTAATTTTAATTGATTAAAGGCTAAGGGGAAAACTAGCCTAGGATGTTCAAGCAGCAATGCAAGTGCAAGTCTTAGTCTAAATGTAAATCAGCCCTTTCCCTAAGTCAACTAAGATTAGTGCCTAAGGTTGGGCAATGGGGTCAACTATGTTTGAGGGTGGTTCAATTACAAAATGTTTACAAATAAATCAAAGTTAAACTACCCCAGACCAAGATTATTAATACTTACAAAAGAATACTAAAGATTACAAGTTATTACACTATTAACAAAAGATACAACAATGTACAAAGATACAAGAAGTGTAAGTGTTCACAATTCGCCAAGCATGCCCCAATAGCACTTACTCTATTGGATTGCCTTCATTGGCTACAATCACAAAAGCACTCAAGAATCAAAGAAAGTGATGCCTCCCCAAGTGGGATACTCAACACTTTCTTGACCCACACCACAACAATCAACAAATAAGATATTTCAATGATTACCAAAGTATTCACTTAGACATAAGAAATATTCACCATCAAGTTGCACATAAGATAAACAAATAATATTATCACCAATGATGTGTTCCTATCAATACATCTACCCCAAACATACAAAGGTGATCTATGCAACTAGGTGTTTAGGAGTTTCTTACAGATTGATTAATTTTATTCCCCTTCCCCCCTAAACTAGATGTGTGCTTCAAACCTCCTCCTCCCTTGGCCAAATGACTGCCTGGTGCTCAAGATAGTAAGGCTAACGAGGCCTTACCCTAGCTTCCTCGGTCAGCCTTGACAGTAGGAGTACTTTTTGGAAAGGATCTCCCCAACGAAACCACGGGATGGTCCCCCGCCACTACCCTCCGTTGTTTTCCTCCCACCCGTTTTAGATGGTGGAGATGGCTGAATGAAGCCCCTAAAATTGTTCCTAAGTGTTATTATGACCCTCGGG
>CBVK0100005874.1:0-15200 GCA_900067695.1 Picea abies
TTAAGCCCTAATATTGGCTCATTACCCCTTAATTGGGGCATATTACATTAGTAATTCTATTTTATTTATGTCGGCTTTATTCCATTAGTAATTCTATTTTATTTATGTCAGCTTTATTCCATTAGTTGTAATTATACCTCCTAGTCTCCTATATATACCAATTTTCATTTGGAATCATCTTGTACTTGAACATTTATGTGGGGTAAAAAGAGGTTTCCCCCTCGAAGAGGCTTATTATATGAAATTCTCTCTTTTTCAAGGTGTTGAGTACTTATTCTGAGATTTTTCTATCCTATATTGATATTTGGTTCTTAACAGAGTATGGATGACCATTGACCAAAAAAAAAACTCTGAGTACATTGGTATGAGACTTGGCTTGATGGAGAATGCCTCCCTAGTTGAGAGGGAGTGTTGATGAATGCAACTAAAGGAGACATCCTCCATCTTACAAACCTGTGAGATGTGGAATATAGCAGACATGTGAAGTCTTACTCTCATCTTACAAACCTGAGAGAAAGACCCTAATAAAGGGTTCATGGTTCTAGCCTGGGACAGGGGCTAGGAATGGATATGGCCTCCTCCGTGACTTGAGAGAGAAGAAATCTAGATGATTATCTGATGTAAGAGCAATATGTTGAGTTAGGACGTGCCTATGGCTGAGCACAAGGTGAACATGGGAAATCCCTAAAAAGCGCTGGGCACATCATCATGTGAATAGAAATGAAGATGATGTGATGACCTCCTCTAAGCAGCAACATAGTTGATTAGAAGACTCCATATGATCCTTCTGTTGGTGACAGTGGATCTGTCGAGCAGATGTGCATGTGGACGAGCACAGGCACATGTGTGAAGACCTAGTTCATCTGTATGATGCAGTGAATCAGGTCCATGGCATCCCTATGGATGTGCCCCTAGTTGATGAGCACTAGTGGGTGTATCATATCCTTTGCTATATGTTTTTCAAGATTCAGACCTACCTGTAACCCTAGTTATTGTGTAAAGGGTATAGGTCGGCCCTATCTTATTGTGTCTAAAGATAAAACTATAAAAGATAATTAATAGTAATATTAATGTTAATTATTATAATAATAAATAAATAATATAACTAAGTGAGGTTGGCCCTATTGTGCCAATAAACACTTTAGTTGACATGACAAGTCTAATATAAGTAAGATGAAATATTTCATTTGTAGACACACACTCACTTGTAAGTTTTGGAAATTTCAGCAAGTACACTTCTTGGTCAAAGTTGCGCACCTCTCTTGGGCGCTAGGGTTTCTAGGATTTTGTGCACCCTCTCGTGTGCTAGGATATTCTTGGCGGTAAAGGTATTTCTCTTGAATATTATAGTAAAGGATTTGGTTGGGTTTCTCTCCCTTGTTTGAGAAGGGTTTCCCAAGATATATATTGTGTTCTTGTGCATGGTGCTTGTTCATGTGATCTTGGTTGCTGCAGCATTTATGCTTATGGTAAATTGTTAAAATGGAATGAACTTCATGCTTAACCTAATGCTATGAAAACTCAATAGTTGTTGCATCACTCATAAGGGCATGATATTCGTGGAGGCACATGATTCTAACATGCAATTATGGAGGGTGAACTTGTTCACTAAGAGAGAGATGCAAAAGGGTGCATGATTTCCATTATTTCTACCAATATTTTCAGCATGGAGCACTATAGGGAGATCCTCTTCGTCTTGGTATTCTTCAATGTTAATATGTTGTGAAGGCATTGGTTTCTCAGTTTTTCCCTTTGAGTCTTCTTCATTATGACTTAATGAGGATGGAAGATCATTAGGATTGGAAATATCCAACTCATCACTATCTACCCTGGGGATTATTGGAGTAGAAAAGTTGGTCTCCTCCTCAAGGGATTCATCTTCCTCTTCCAATTCCTCACCCATGAGTGCTTGGAGTTGTATTTCACTTTCCCTAGCAATATTGATAGTTTTAGTGTGCCATTTTTTCTTAATGATGGGGCATGGTTCTTCATGAGAGGTACCCACCCATGCAATATCACCCATGTCTTGTTGATAAAGGGAACATCTTTGATCTAGGGAATTTAATTTAGTCATGAGGGTCTTATGGGGTTATGCAAGGTTTGTAATATTTTTCTCAAGAGCACTGGCCATGCGAGGGACATCAAACTTGCACAAACTCATATTAGTTTATGTTTGGGATGCAAAAACTTGTGCCTCCTTGAGGGTTTCAGGGAGATTGTCTTTCAACAAGAATTGAAACTTCTATTGGAAAGCATTTAGATACCCGACTAAACCAATCCCTTCTATGGGTCTGATGCTAAGAGGAAATTCTTATAACAAGGCATCAAATCTTGCATTGAATTCTCTCATAGGATCTTGTTCGTATTTATGGATTTTTTCAAATTGAGAGAAAAGAAAAGCATGATCCTTTCTATCACCCCATATCCTTATGAAAGTACTCTCAAAGTCTTCCTAGATCTTTATACTCTTGCTTGGGAGGTTTTCGTACCATTCCCTAGCTTCCCCTACCAATGATGCAAAGAAAATCCTCATGATCACATCTGAGTGTTGGGGGTTTATTTCATGTGTCCCATACTCATCATAAAATCTACTCAAGTGATAGTCGACGTTAGTATCATCATTATTAGAGATTTAGATAGCAAGGAACTATCACCTTTAGGCATGTCATGGGGGAAACCATGGATTATCCTCATGTCCAAGGGCTTGAAAATATTGTTGGATGCCCATTTCGAAGGAGCCATGGGGAAAATGGGTCAATTTCTATAATGACGACTAGTACGGGTTCTCATTAGTGGAGTCATCAGATGATTCTTTAAAAAGGATCATCAAAGAAAGGTGAGGGAACCACCCTTAGTGTATTCGCGAGATAACTTGTGAGATAATGGCTTCGGGATAAGTTTATCAAAGATATGTCATGAGGAGAATGACGCAATCCTCCCCGAAAGTGGCACCAAAATGTTATCACAAGATTTGTACTTGTTTAAATCCCACCAGAAGATCCTCAAATCTTGTGTAACTATGGAAGAAACTACCATTGCCATCTTAGTAGTATCTTCCCTCGTTTTAGTGATGTAAAGGTCCAACACAAGGGAGGATTCCCTGGTGACCTCAAGGGGTCAAATACAAAGTTTAGTATCCAATCCTATTGCCCCCTATCTTGATCAATGATTAGTTGGTCTAGGTATATGAAGTAAAGAGAGGTTATGAGATAGTTTGTTGTACTTGCCCGAAACAAGAACACTTTGTAACATATATATAAAAATTACCAAGCCAAAGTATGCAACAACAACCTCTTAAGACACTAGATAAGATAGATTGCAATGGTTGTTACAAATTTGCAGCAGTAAACAATTGTATGACAACAGTAAATGTTTTGTAACATCAACAATAATTAGAGCTCAAAAATACGACAAATGACCATGAAAAGTAAGCATATAACCAATAGAATACTATCCAATTGTTAGAGGAAATTTTTGAGTGAGTTAAGCCACCTTTTGATGAGTGTATGCGAAAAATTAATGTAGTTTTAGATGGTTGTAGCAAACTTTAATAGAAACAACAAGTAATATAGCGATTTTTCTATGGTTAGAGTTAGTATAGTTAGTATGATACTTGAGAGTTTTGAGAGAGAGAGAGAGAGATGTTTTACCAATCACTTCCACCACAAGAGTTGCTTCGGGACTAGTACCTTTATAGGACTATGGGGTCTCAAATGCATCCAAGATTGAAGGTTGATCTACTTGAAACAAAGAGGTAGAGTCTAAACCCTAAGGTGCAAGCACATTTGGGCCTTAGGCTTTAGACTTGAGGTGAAGGACGTCTAGTGTGCAAGCACTTTTGGGCCCTAGATACTGTTTCTTCCTTCTTGTAGATTCAACTAGGTCAAAGATCAATTGTCTAGGGATAAAATCCTAAAGTGATAGCACTTTAGGGCTTTAGGGTTCTAACCCCAGCAAGGATAATTCACAAATTTTGGACAAGTAAAACTTTGTGAGAGGAAGAAGCACTTATGTTCCTCTCTTAGGGTTTCAACAAAACAAAACTTCTTGCAACAAAATAGCAATTTCACCATAAACATCAATAACATAACATAGAATTGAAAAAATTTACTTGTTTCATCCAAGAAACCATAATTGTAGAAATATCCATCCAAAATCAACAAACCATCCACAAGAGATCCATTCCAACCATAATGCATGAGAGAGAAATACTAGTAACCCAAAGGGGCCGAAAATTTCAAAAGTACTCCTCCCAATGGTGAGGAAAATATGAGGATAAAATGAAAGTGAGGGTTAGCCTTTTTATATGAGGCTACCATGGCATATTTTTCCACATAAAATGTCAATAACATAATATACATGGGGTCAAACCCTCATTTAACCTCTACAAATGCTAAAGTGAAAAAAAAATCATAATGAGTCACACGTGTGAGACATCAAGACTCCTTAGGAAAGGAGGGGTCCTTCAAAGTCCATGCGGCATGAATCTGAAGCAATGTGGGAGCAAGTGATGTCTCTCCTCACTGAAACTTGTGCCATGCATCACCAATACCAAAAGAAATAAAAAAACCCTAGCTGCGTCAAGCTCTAGAAGGTGATGTCATCACCAAAATAAGGCCAACATCTAGGATCGATGTGTTACATCTAGGATCTGGGGATATTCATCTCATCTCTGCCATGTCTCTGAATTTATGTTGTTGCAACGTCCTTGATCCTGATGAAAAATAAGCTATGGGGTACTCTGCCCAGCCTATGGGATTTTAGGCCATATATATGCCATCATGACTGAATTTACTCATACCAAGCCCATTTGTCTGTCATCCAAGGTTCCAAGGATGTGAGAGCTAATGTTTGAGGGTGGTGAGTCATTGGATGACCTACTACTCTCCATCACACGTGCTAAGGTCCTGCAATAAAGGAAAAACGTCATGGGTTCAATCCCAAGAAGTCCCTCAAAGAACCATGTCAGGGCCATCCAAAACAAACCAAAGTATAAGACAAGGTTAGCCAAGGTTCATAAGAAAAATTAGTCCTTAAAGCATGCAAAGTAAGCTATAACTTAAGATATAATCCATGTAAACAATTTAGTTCAGTATCCCCTTCAAGCATCACACTAGCCTAGGATCCCATGTGAGTTGACAAGTTTAAGTATGGGAGAGCCTTCATCCAACCCTATTAGGTGTCCACCTAGACAGGAAATAAAATAACCCAAGTAGATGGATAGGTCCCAAGGGAAGTAGGAAATAAAGAAAACCTTCAAGAGTAAGTGTAAAGGTGATATGGTTTTAGGGCTTACTTCATGGCTTATGGTGTCATTTCATCCATTTCTGTGAGCACCTTTGTGGAGGGTGTGTTTACTCTTGAGTTACCTCATTCTTAGATGTTATTTGTTCCAATCCCCATTTATCAACCATCTTACTAGTCTTATTTATCATATTTGAAAGTCCCCTTTTATAAGGTTTCAAGCTATAACATTGCTATTTGGGATCAGAGTGAGCACTGAAAAGGTAGAGCTCAAGTTTGGACTGGATTTTGTTAGTCCTTTGCTATCATTCCTTTCTTTCTTTATCATAATTTTCATATTCTTTTATTACCAGTTGCAATCAACCTCCGGGCCTTCAACCCCTCTTCCCTTGAGAGAATGGACCATGACCCATTATCAAAGTTTAGTACATTATGAGAGGCTCCACGATGGAAAGTGTTAAGTATGGTAGGGAATGGAATGTTACTCTTATGAGGGACCCTTAGTAGTACCCCTTTTCCCTTGTAAGTGACAACAAGGGACTATGGCATAGAAGCTAACCACCAAGGTGAAACAAGGCAATTGACACAATTTCCCAAGCTGATGATCCATTATCCAACTTCAACCAAATATCCTCATCCACATGCCCAACAAATAAAGAACAACACTTTGTATCAAATAAGGACTAACATACCTCATGGTGACGATGGATTACCTATTGATGTTACGGTAGTTGCGGGAGGTATTAACCTCTATGTGTAACCTTTGATTAGAATGGAATATTTCAGAAGCAAGGGAAACCCTAAACAAATGTGTGAAAACCCTAGAAGACAAGTCAACCTAGCAGAATAAATAATATTAGAATATTATCTTCTAGCAAGACAAGTTAGCTCCACATGAAAAAGATAAACAAAAAATATAATTACCAGAAAGTCAGGCCGGCCCAGCCAAAAAATTCACTAGACAAATTAATATAAATAGAGGATACTTTAACTCATTTGTACACTCAGTCGGAGTGCAAGTGTTGTGGAGATCTGCAATTGCAACTTCAAGGAGGAATAAGGGCGTATGGTCATATATTGCTCTTGGTCTCTCTCTAGTGCTATCGAGTGATATTCTTGGTGATTCTCTTGGTGATATTCTTGGTGATACTCTTGTTGATATTTTGGCTAATTATGGCGCAAGTTTGAGAGAGTAGTGTAGTTGCAGCTGCTGCAGTTGTGTATGGTACTTGTTATGTGGATATGGAGACTCTCTCTCTTATGCGAGACCCTTGGAGAAGGATATCTTTACTTGTATTGAGTTTTTGTTGCAGTTAGCAGCTAGGGTTTATCTGTTGGTTCTAGTATGGCTTTCCAAAATAATTTTTTCAAAGGTTAAATGTGCTTGAGGGTGGTTGCGTGCCTATGGTTGCAGGGTGACAATATTGTGTTATTGTCTATGGTAAAATGAGCACATCGAATATTTTAATAGGTTATGGTCCCACACTATCTTCAGACAGTCTAACCACTGGAAGGTAGATTGGGGAGTTCATTATCAAGCTTGTTATAACACCAATTGTAGTTGCAGTTGTAGTTAGGTTTTGCAGTGGCAACAAATCCTAACCCATTTGTTCGGGCACCTATAGTGAAGTGTTTGGCATATTTCTTTGACATCCTAGTGCGCTCTAGCCTGGCATACCTCTTGGTACCCTCAGCTAGCAAAAACGTCAGGTTTGAGTTTTTGGTCAAAGTCAAAGTCAAAGTTTCACTGGTCAAAGTCAAAGTCAAAGTCAAAGTCAAAGGTTGAATTTTGGTCAAAGTTGAAATTTCAGAGTTTCTAGCTTGATCTAATCATTGAACCTTCCGATTCAGTTTCTAACCTCTCCTTGTCAAGATGGTAACTAGTTTTATATTGGAAGACAAGTTGGACGATGCTACAAAGATTTCAAGGCATGCACTTGTATATGCTTTTCAAGTTATATCATCTAGCAAAATATGAGTGTGTTTGTAAGGGATGTACAAGAGACCTTGTCCAATCAGTGATCTTGGATTCAATACATTCATAGGAACAAGCAGTTGAGGCTCCAGGTTCCAGTTTTGATTGATAAAATTGTTAAGTTTCAATTTGCATATATCATGGTTGATAGTTTCTACAGTCCAAGTATAGTTGTGACAACAATCTTTGAAGGTTCTATTACTACTAGGTATACTTGGTTGCATGTAAGTACTATTGATATATATGCTTATTGCACTTGTTTTTAAAATGAACTAACTTCTCCTCTAGGAGATATTTCTTGTTGCTGGGTAGGTGACCTTGGTAATTCTATAATCCTTGTTACCATAGATATGTTCTTATGGAAATATTATTGGAAATGATTTTTCTCTTGTTTTTCTTCATTCCAGGTAGGTCATAGGTAATATCTCTAGGAGTTAGCTACAATGACAGTTGCAAGCATGGAGCATGAAGCAAATGGCCTCACCAAGTATCAATTATAAAGAAAGCATGGAAAGCAAAAGGAGTTTTGGACATCCTTCACTCAGATGCATGTCAAAATTCTCACTAAACGGAGAGGAAAGGATTATGAGGGAGATCATCACTTCCTACAATCCTCAGCAGAATGGTGTGGAAGAAATACATCAGTTTTCAATTATGGAAGCAATAAAATCCATGATCCATGATTAAGACTTACCAATGCATCTATGGGCTGAAGCAGCTAGGACCATGATAAGGTCCATGATAAATATCTTGTAGCTCCTAGGATTGTAGATGCAGAGGGAGGTAAGAATGTTGTATCATACATGGAAGAACCATAAATATCTAAAGATCCACATCAAGATAAGACTAAGAAGAGAAGACCAGCTTGAGCTTGTGAGATTATTCAAGATGCAGAAAAGTATGGTCCAAATGGAACTTTTAGAGAAAGAAAGAAGTCAAAACCATATTCCAGTTACATAACCTTCCACCTCCAAAGAAGTAGTCAAGTAGAAAGAATGGAAGGAATTTGTGATGGAAGAATATCAATCATGAAAAACGATGTATTGGAAATTGTGCCTAAATGTATTTACAAGATAAAACATGCAGTCGATAGAAGTATCGATAAATACAAGGCAAGATTTGTAGCTAGAGGGTTCTCCCATTAGGAGGGAGAAGAATATGAGGAGACGATTGCTCCAGTTTCCAGATATACCTCTAGAGCCATCACATCTCTAGCAACATCCATGGGTTGGAGTTTACATTAGATGGATGTAAAGACCTCTTTTCTAAATGGAGTGATTGAGGAAGAAGCATACATAGAGCAACCTCAAGCTTTTGAGGTACACCAAAGAGAAACCCATGTATGCAGATTAAAGAAGGCATTGTATGGACTCAAGCAAGCTCCAAGATCTTGGTGCAGAGCCTCTCATTATTTAGAATAAGAGGGATCTAACCTCTGAATTTGATATGAAGATCTTGGTCTCATGCACTATTACTTGGGACTAGAAGTATGGCAGAAGCATGGTGAAGTCTTCCTAGGACAAGGGAAGTATGTTGAAAAGTTTCTTCAGAAGTTTGGGATGATGGATTGCAAATCCATGGAAACTCCCATGGTAACAGATCTGAGGAAGTTGAGAGACTCTGATATGATGCATTTGAATCATGCTAGATATGTCATGCTAGTACGACTTAGAGATGATGTAGATGATACTCTAGATCACACCGGTACAACTTAGATATGATGCATTCTCATCATGTTACTATGACTTAGAGGTGATGAAACTGATGACATTGTTGATACAAGATGATATTAGATGATATGGTTTGATTTTTGTGGACACTGTATGTCTCTGGATTGTAGTTGTATGCTACTATGGTGGATGTGTTCCACTGGTAGTGATTGTGTGTTACTGGTTAGTAGTCGTGTGCTACTAGGAGTGGTTGTGTACCACTAGGAAGTTGTTGCGTACTACTATGGATAGACACATTTGTGTTCTATTGAATGGCATTGAAGCCAAAATTCCCTAGTGTAGGTGCACTAGAGAGAGAAATCAACCCAAGATCTAATAGAAAACTCCAAACTTGAAGAGAGAACCATTCAATAAGGAAGAGGAGGTTCACACATGCTCCCGAACCATGTTTAGATCACAAGAGATAAAAAGGGCTCTAATGGAGCCAACCAACAAACCATAAATCAACACAAAGAGAAGATAATATGAACCCACGAAGGAGTGAAACACAAGATGTATGTTCTTATATACACCATAATTTTGTTGGTAAAATGAAGTCCCACTAGTAATGGAAGTTGGATGGTTGAACACCATGTCCATTGAGTTTCTTTTCTCCATAGTGGGATCATGGATTTCCATTAGGTAGGTGTTTTGAGACTTTCACTGTTGCAAAAATTTGGTTTTCCACATTGTTGGGATGTAGCATCTTTGATCCTCACAATGTTGGGTTGCAAGGTCTTTGGTCCTAGTAATGGTGGGTTTTGGAATTTCTAGTCCCCACAAAATTGGGTGGTTGTCTTCATTTTCTCAACAACCCTAGTTTGCAATTTCTTGATCAATTGTGATAGATTTTCTTTGTGTTGTACATGAACCCTACAACCTTAGGTTCCAATCTTGATCATATGGGTTGTGATCTTTGGTTGCACCAAAACTTACCCTTGGGTGCCATGATATGGCACAACCTTACCTTGTAGCATCAATAGCTTTCACACTTCAAAAATTTCAACTTTAGGTTAGCTCTCATGAGCCTCTACAACCCTATGAACTGATTTCATGGTTTGACACATATCATTTTCCAATTTTTTTCATGTTCAATGCTGTAAGGAGGAATAAATTCTAGGTTATCTGAGTGTTCCTTCTTAGGTCTACTAGAACTAATACTTGGTTTGTCTTCAAAGAAGAAGTGTGCCATATACTCTTCTTCTTGAGTTGCAACAAGGTCTTTAGGAGATTGACCATCCCACTCCAAATCCATAAGATCAAGGGCTAATATTTGTTTTGATAATAGGATGGACTAGTTCTTTACCAAGTAACCTGTTTAATATTCATCTGCACGCCTTCCCTAGGCCCTTTTACCAAAAAAAATTGTATAGGGATAGGATGATTTTTAACAATCTCATGTGGATAATAAGGGTAACTCACATACAACCCTCCATCATCTTTATAACGTTTGGATTTTCTAAACTATCCATTTTTTCCCTCCTTATGAGGAGATTCATATTCACTACACCATCAACACTCCTCTAGCACAAGTGATTTGAAACATTCCAGTAACTTAGAATTGAATTGTTCTTCTAATATTTCCATTCCATAATTACTCGTAAGAACAAGAACTTTTTTCTATCTCATGGGCAACCCAATATGTTGTTTTTCGTATCTTCAATGTGCATTCTCTTAAAAAAAAAAGACATTTTTGAATTAAATGCATTGATATAAAATTGTAAAATCCCCACTAAAAATTTTCGGAATTTTATCTCAGTTTTTTAGTGTAGACATTTCGTGAAGCACTTTGTTGTTTGGTTTTATTGAATGTTTGCTCTTGTAAGAGTTCAACAATAGTTTGCAACCCACTTTGAAAATACACACGACATCATATATATAATTATGACAACAACTAAAATAGAAAAGGCTTATCGCAACATAGGATTTACAATGAGATACCCGTACTAAATCCAAAACAATTTATTGCATTAACTTCTATAACATTTGTTATACATTGAAAAACTCAACAAACAATGCAATAACAATTATTAGGAACATAATATGTTTCTTGTAGGTTGTCTCCGTAAATTCTAGGTTGAATGTGCCAACAGTTGGTTGTCGAATATGTTCAACAACTATGCAAATAATACCCTCAAGGTTTTGGGACTCTGTTGCAATATAAATCGACCCTTTTCCTCTAGTAGATGAAGTTTGTCCACACAAGAATGGTTGTAGCAATAGCAGAATTAATTCTAGCAGTAAGATCGCCCCCAAACAATAGTGATCTTGGTTCCTAGCGCATAACAAGCAATTATCATTGTCTACTCTCAAGAGATAGTGCCCCAATCTCAAGGAAATGCATCCAACAATGCAAATCTCTACTCCAACAACTGAAATCGACCACCAAACAACTAACTCAACCCTCCTCTAATGAAATCGATCCCAATAATAAGTGAATCGGTCCCTCCTCTAAGAAATAAAGGCTACCCACAACACCAAAACATATCCACAAAATTAAACTCGCCCTCCTCCAACCAAGACGACCTCTGCAAATGACGAACTCAGTCATCGATGATAAAATACTCAACCACACTGAAGCACAATGAAGAAATATGAATGATCTCTCCTCTTCAATCAGCTAGGGTGGATAGTTTCACCACCGAACTGTTAGAATTGGTAGCTCAGAGGTACTTTTTCATTGGTGGCACCCAACATGCGGAAGTGACCAAGCACACTTTCTCCCTAGTGACTTTATAATGTGTTTTGATAAAGTAACTTCATAAAATGATTTTATAAAGTTGGGTTTTTTAATTTTTAAGTGTAAAAGTGACTTTATGAGGTTGTGGGTCACTTTAGTGACTTAAGTGACCTCAACAAATGATTAAGTCGTGATTGTTGATCTCATGAGGGAAGGATTATATCTTGACCATCAATATCATTGTAAGACCAAGGGTTAGGGAAGTTACACTTTGGAATTAGATAAAGGAAACTCATGAGGGAGAGAGGGGCTCACACTTTAAGGATAGAAGAGTGGGAGGTGAAGAGTCACATATCCCAAGAGACCTTTGAGCATGGAGAAAGGAGAAGAACAACAGGCAGGGGGCACACCTTTTAGGAGTGAAAGAGGACACACATCCCATGGAACTTACAACTGATATTGAACAATACCGTACACCTGCTAAAGAAGGTCATACTGTATGGATTTTCTAAACCGTATAGCTGAGGTATGCACTGAAATCGAGGCTCTGATTTCTAGGAAAATTGTTGGGTTATAATCTGTACTTTTCTTTTTTGTTGGTACAAAAAATTGTGCACACTGTTCAAGACATTTAATGCTAAAGTACAGGTCATTCACTTCACTAATGGACAATAATTTGGTGCATTTTTCAAGGTAGAGACTTGGCATGAATTTCTAGATTTTTTGGCATAGTTTTTGAGGTGTAGAAAGGGAACATTTTCATAACTAAGTATTGTTATATTCATGTTGTAAATGACTAGTATAATCCTAGTATATTTCTTTGAAGCTTAATAAAGAAATATCCTTAAATTTGTCATATTTATTGTGGTTTCTTCCAAGGGGCATTGCCCAGAATTTTCATGTGCCAAATGTGTAAATTTGTCTATTGTTTGATATTCCACTACTAGTTTTAGTTTCATATCTATGTCATTTAGTGTTTGTGCTCATTAAGTATAGTTCAATATTAGGTTTAATGCTTTATTGTTGAAGCTTAATAGGAGGCTGAAATCTATGTATGACTTAGTGTATTTCTAAGCTATATTTTCTATAATTAAGCCATGAATTTGTAGGGGGAGTGCATCAAGGAAGAACTGATGGGAGGATTTGGAGGATCAAGGATTTTACTCCTTGATCTCGGACATGAATCAACATGCAAATCCAACACAAGGGAAATCATTGCCCCAATCAAACACCTTTGGCGAATTTCCCTTAGATATTTTACTGGGTTTTTCGAGTGCTTTAGATTTGGGTTCCTTGGAAGTAGTGGGAGGTTTTGAAGTCAAGCATTTGATTGGAGGTATGTTTTCCGATGAATTGATGAGCAATGCACTATTTTGTAAATCCTCATTAGTGGAATTTGAGGTAAAAAATGGGTCTCAAAATGAAAATTTTAGTATCAAAATCAACTTTAAAAGAACTGGTAGGATTTAATATGATTATGTCAACCATAAGGGTAAATATTTTTGGAGGAAAAGGAATAAAACTTCTTTTTTAAATTGTATTTTCGACTCATCTCCTTACAGGTTTACTCAAATTTCAAGTGTAGGCACTTGTTGGATGCGTAATTAAATTTCGCATCCAATGAGTACCCTCTCTGCATACTTTTGATAGACCCACAATGAGATAAACTAGAAATACATGAAAACATGTGTTTCTTGGAACTTATAAGAATATAAGTAAAAAATAAAATTAAAAAAATAGTTTTCTTTCTTTCCCTTTGAAAATTCATAATTCTTATTTTATTATTTTCCTTAGGAGGTCCATTTTAGACCTGAAATTTTTCCTAATGTGACCTCTAACTAAGAGGAGCTAGGATCGGGAGGTTTGGGGGAAACAAAGAAAAATCATGGGTATGTGAAGAGGAAAACAAAGGCGATAAATTTGGTGTTAGGAGAGTGTTAAGCTCCATGGAATTATGGAACTCGAGGATTTGACCATTTTGGGTTAATTTTTAAACAAGATGATGAATGATGAAACCCTAAAACCTTAGATAGAGGAAAATTTTGTAGGTTTGTTAGGTTACTCTCTGCATAGTATGGTTTTGGTTAAAGGTTGACTTATATGGATACTTTGATTGGGAGAATATCCAAACAAAATCATCAAAGATTATTGGAAATGGGGTTCTTAAATCTACTTTATGAAGAAGTAGCACCTATAATTTGATCCAAAATTGGCCCACATGGGTTTTTTTCCAGTTTGGGTTAGGCTCCCAGGCCTTCCATTAATCCTATGGTTTAACGAAGTCTTCAAGAAATTTGGGAATGTCATGGGATTATTATACAATTTAGAAAAATCGTATAGGGACTTTGGATACATGGGAATCACAAGAATTTTGGTTGGATTGGCACTCTAAAAGGGTTCGACATAATCTATAATGATCAGGGAGGGGTTTGCAAAGTTTTATTCAATCTATGGAATATGAGGGGATCCCATTTAAGTGTGGTCAATGCCATTTTTAAGGACATCTTATGAAGGAATGTTTTCTCCCCTTCAGGCGAAAATCCTAGGTTCATAAAGTAAAGAAGAAAGGTAAAGGAATTCACATGTCTCCTTTAAAAAAGGATCAAGATATCAAAGTCTTTCCAAAGCTCACCCCCCTACTGATTTCTCCAATTGAAGAGCCTATAACCTAACAAAAAGAGTACCCTACATCTTCCAACTATGGAAAGGATACCTTAGAGCCTTTGGGTAAGCAAAAACATGTTCCTTCCTTTGTTCCTATTCAAAAGTATGATAATACATGTTTTTATGATTTATACGTAGGATTAAAAATGTGATGAACAAACTTGGTTCACTTACGTAAATATCCAATGTAAATAGGATAATAGGTTAAAATCCATATAGGATAAATAATAAATAATTGAACAGATATGAGATGATTGATTATAATGAAAATGAGGGCCATATATACCCACACAAGGGTGCCCTTTCATTAATAGACATGTCCTTTGGAACTACTACATATGGGGTTTTAATTCGACAAAAAATTTCGACGATAAGGATAAATTCAATCATATCGTCGCAACTTATTATAATTTTTTATTTTATTTTTATTTTCTAGGCACCCCGATAACATTGGAATTCCGACGAACCTCTATCCCCATCGATATTTTGATGAACCTATTGGATATTTCGTCGATCTATCTATATACCTTGAGGATGCCAACTCTCAGTTTGAAAACAGTTTAATGGTCATTGAATTCACTGACTTGGTCAACTTTGACATAGTCAATTTTCGTCGGAAGATTGATAGAGGTTAATGTTTTTGACAATTTTTTTGTAGTTGCAATGGTTGTAAAATATTTTTATGCTCATTGTTCATTGCATGATTTATTATTCTTTTTGCTATGTGCTAGTTGCCTCAAATCCAATTCTTGATCTACATAGCTTTGATTTTGTCCTTTGAAGGTTACAATTTTTTAACATTATTTTTTCTCTTTTTTAAATACCCATATTAGATCCCTAATTGTTAGACCCTCTTTCATTTGTGGACACAAATGTTTCCCTAGGAAATAGGTATGAACATGTCTACTCAATTCCATTTAATTACTAT
>CBVK0100005875.1:0-15198 GCA_900067695.1 Picea abies
ATTGACATTTATTTGCAAGGTTGTTTAAAAGAGATATTGTTGTTACCATTTTATGATAATGTGGTTGAATGTTGTCGAATTTGTTAACATATAAAAATGGAAGGTCTTTAAACTAAGTACAATCAATCCTTATGATTTGGTATTGGGGATTTGCAATTAGTTGTTTTTACATTATTTTTATGGGTAGATTTGGCAACTTGCAAACTAATGGAATTTACAAGTAGTAATGGATCGGTAAATAATGCTAATTAAGTCGTGGATAATGCCTTGTTCTAAGGATGGTTGGTTGTTGTCTGAGTCCTTTCAGATTGGTGCCTTCCGTAGTGGTCGTGGTTTTTCTTTAATTATTATTGTACTTGGTTGTAATCATTTTATATCTTGGTCTGCTTGTGTCGAGTGGGATGTAGACACCTCCATGTTCCTCAGAACAGTCGCCAACTCTGAGACCTTAAATGGTTAAAATCGATGGGAACCTAGGCTTGAGCATTGCTTATTTGTCTTGGAGGTCCTAACCATTGCAAGGTAGGATGGGTGGGTAGTCAGTCTTACTTCTTGTCGATTGATCTTCATTAAATGCACACAGTTACTTGTTGTGAGACTTATTTTGTCTTGTTGTGTTAGTCATGGTTTGTGCCTTGTTCATCATCGAGTGGAAACACAGAGTCGAATGTGTTTATTTCCCTTGTACACCCGCGCATGCACTTTTAAACAAAAAAAAGAATTGCACTTGTTCTAAGAGGTTTGTCGGCGTAACGAGGAGGTTTGTTAAATATGGTATTAGAGCCGGTTCGACCCGTGACTTGGGATTCGCTATGAATTTCATTGACATGAGATGATTTGATTATACTGTGGCTAATCGATTTGATTGTGTACGTGAAGGTAATCATGGTTAGAGGACGCCGCAGAGGCAAATGACGGGGTGCTAGGGGAGGAGGTGTGACACCTCCAGTAGCATCCATGCCTGAGGGGTCTAACCACCAGGGAGGCGAGTAGGTTCTCAGACAGGAGTAGATAGCAGTTGGCAACATTGTCGGGCTGATGAGGTCTTTTCAGCACATGCCCAAGGCACTGATCAACCACTTGGAAAGAGATGGGGATAGGGTGCCAACACCCATTGAGGTTCCTCTGTGCGCGCTGGCTGTTACTGGTAGATTTCATTGTGAACTCGAGAAGGTTAAATTTCCCGAGTTCTTTGGTGCCCCGGACAACGCATACATCGAGGCATGGTTGGAGAACATGGCGATGTGCTTTGCACTTCACGATTATACCTCCAACATGAAGGCCTGCATGGCAGTCTTTCAACTGAAGGGGAGCGCTCTTCTATGGTGGAAGACGCTCCTACCGCAGTCGAACATTACCATTGAAGACGTGTCATGGGAACTGTTTGATGAATGGTTCCGTGAGAGGTACCTTTCATAGGAATTCATTGAGTGTTAGCTCAATGAGTTCAACGCATTATGACAGGGAGGTCGTATGATGCCTGAGTATAAGGCACATTTTATGGAGCTGCTTCAGTATGCTCTGCACCTTAAGATAGAGAAACTTAAGGTCAATCGGTTCATGTTCGGCCTTAACAGAAGCCTGCGTGCAAAGGTTAGGATTTTGATGTCTCAAACCTTGCACGACACTGTGCAAAAGGCGCTCATAGAAGAGGAGGAGCTTATCATTGGGAGTCAGACCAGGACTCCAGCGAGACAAGCATGGCAGGGTTCATCTGGAACACCACAACATCAGACACCAGTGAGACATACGCCAGGATATCGTGGCTTCGAGAGGGTATCTGACTTCACTACACCCCAGTGACCACTGCCTCAGCAGCGGAAACCCTATCGGGGACCACAGCTTCAGCAGCAACATCATCTACAATGGCATCAATTTAGGCCTGTACAGTAGAACAGACCAAGGTTCCAGGCTGGTGGGTCATCATCTTCTACTTCGGGTACCAGGACTACTGGGCTGAAGAAGGGATGTTGGACGTGTGGGGAGGCACACTACCAATGAGATTGTCCTGTGGAGAGGACCAGAGTGTCCGGATCATCTGGACCCACTACAATGGGATATATGTACAAGGCCCATCGTATTCATGCAATGGTGAATAACTGCCAGACAGAGCACCAGTTGACTTTGCTCGAGATGATAGGTACCATCACTGACCAGACCCTTAGTGTTTTGATAGATCCCGGTGCTACTGAGAGTTTCATTTTTGGTGTAGCGCTAAAAAGGATTAAGGTAAAGGAAGTCGACTAGGATGAGTTTAGCTTCGTAGAGATGGCTTCAGGAGCCAAATAGAAGGTTTGAGGAAATGTTACGAGCTGTGTCCTTAACCTGGGATTATTTGTCATGACGGTCAACTTGTATGTCACAATCTTAGGATCTTATGATGTCGTGATCGGTATGGATTGGTTGGAATCGCATGAGGCGATACTCAAATGTAAGACAAAACAATTGAGCTTGGTTGATTACGAAGGATAGAGATGTGTGATTGTAGGAAAGAACCAGGGAGTCTCCCTGAGGTTCGTCTCTTCCTTACAGTTACGGAAGAGTATACACAAGGGGTGCAATCTTTATGCGATCCTTGCGCTAAATGAAAAGGGAGTAACAGAAGGTCTAGAAAACCTTCCAGTGGTGAAGGAGTTTGCGAACGTATTTCTAGAGGAGTTACTTGGGATGCCGCCGGAAAGGGAATTGGAGTTTACCATAGACCTGAAATCGGGGATCGAACCGATAGCAAGAGTGTCGTATCGGATGTCGACCCCAGAGTTGCAAGAGTTGAAAATGCAACTAAAGGAGTTGTTGGACCTAGGATTGATATGTCCTAGTGTGTCACTATGGGGTGCACCTATTATTTTCATTCGGAAGAAGGACAGATCGTGGAGGCTTTGCATTGATTATCGTCAACTGAACAATGCTACGATCAAGAATCAATATCCCTTACCAAGAATTGATGATCTTTTTGATCAAATGAAGGGTGCGATGGTGTTCTCCAAGATCGATTTGCGATCAGGGTACCACCAGTTGCGTATCAAGGAGGATGACATCCCTAAGACCGCCTTTAAGAAGAGACTTGGACATTACGAGTTTACGGTTTTGTCGTTTGGGCTGACAAACGCCCCAGGAGTATTTATGAGTTTGACAAATGGGGTGTTCCTCGAGTACCTGGACAAGTTCGTCCAAGTATTCATTGATGATATTTTGATCTACTCTCGGACGAAGGAGGAGCATGATGAGCACTTATGCTTAGTACTACAGTGTCTGCGAGAGCACAAATTGTATGGGAAGTTGTTCAAATGCTCTTTTTATCAGTCGAGGATTCACTACTTAGGGCATGTCATCCCTGGTGAAGGCATCGCCATGGATCCAGCCAAGGTTAAGGCTATTATGGAATGGCCTGCACTGACAAATGTCATAGAAGTGTGTAGCTTTATGGGTTTATTAGGATACTATCAATGGTTCATCAAGGGATTTTCGAAGATAGCAAATCTGATCACGGAATTGCAGAGGAAAAACAAGAATTTTGTTTGGACCGAGAAATGCGAGGAAGCATATTGGAGGCTTAAAGAGTTGTTGACAATAGCTCCGGTACTAAAGGTCGCTAACATGGATGCGGACTTCTTGGTATGCACAGATGTATCCAAGGAAGGTTTAGGCAGAGTCTTGATGCAAGATGGGTGAATGATTGCTCACATTTTGAGGAAACTGAGAAGGCATGAGGAGAACTACGCGACGCATGAGTTGGAGTTATTAGTTATCGTATATGCCTTGAAGGTTTGGAAAAATTACCTTGTTGGCCGAAAATTTGAACTAAAGACTGATCATTGTGGACTACAATACATTTTTATGCAAAGCGACCTGAACGCGTGACAACAACGTTGGTCAGAATTGCTTAGCGAGTACGACTTTGAGATTAATTACATAAAGGGAACAATGAACCGAGTGGCGAATTCTTTGAGTCAGAGGAAGCTCATCTTTTTGATGTGGCCTCTTTAGACGAATCTACATGGAATGATTCTAACCTTACAATGTGATGACGACTGGTACAAGGAGGTCGAGGGCTTTATTGGACAAAACACAAAGATGATACCACGATATGAGGGATATTCATTTGATAGCGATTGGTTGTTAAGGTTTAAAAGTCAGATTTATGTACCGATAAATGACGAGTTGAGGATGTTGATCCTGAGCGAGGCTCATAGAGCAGTTTACATGGCTCACCTGGGACTTATGAAGATGAGGGCAGACCTTAAGCCCTTATTCTTTTGGAAGGGAATGAAGGCCAACATAGTCAACTATGTGGCCATATGTCTAGAGTGTTAGTAGGTAAAGGCTGAACATAGACACCCAACAATATTACTTCAACCACATGCCATTCTGGAATCAAAATGGGAAGTTATTTCGATGGATTTTATTGTTGTATTGCCACCGACGGCTAAGAGACACGACTCGATTTTTGTAGTAGTAGACACTCTCACGAAGATTTATCACTTTATTCCTGTGCGTACGACGTATCAAGCACCTAATATAGCTAGAGTTTTCATCAGTGAGATTGTGAGGCTGCATGGCATACCTGAGAGGATTATATCTGATCGAGGATCGATGTTTACTGGACGATTTTGGATGAGTTTCCAAGAGGCCTTGGGAACCCAACTTAACTTTAGTACTGTGTATCACCCAGAGACTGATGGACAGACTGAACGAATGAACCAAACCTTGGAGGACATGTTTCGCATGTACGTGATGGACCAACAAAAGCGTTGGGAAGAATTCTTGCCACTAGTAGAGTTCACTTACAACAACAGTTACCAGAGCACCATTAAGATGGCACCTTTCGAGTTTCTTTACGGGAGACCATGTCAGATGCCCTTGAGTTGGGATCGACTTGAGGATAGGGTCCTAGTGGGACCAGAAGCGATCCAAGAAATGGAAGAGCAAATGAAAACCATAAGCCAAAGGATTAAAGAAGTGCAGGATCGACATAAGAGTTATGTCGATGTGCACCGAGTCGACCATAGTTATGCGGTCAGTGATCGAGTCTTACTGTGGGTTAAACTGCATAAGAGTTTGATCAAGTTTGGAAAGAGAGATAAAATCTCTCCTAGGTTTGTGGGACCTTTCAAGATTGTGGATAAAAAGGGGCCAGTGGCCTATCGACTAGCCTTGCCTAATTCTTGAAGGCGTATGCATGATGCTTTTCATGTATCTATTTTGAGACATTATATTAGTGATCCTACACATGTGATTGACATGAGTTCCTTATAGGTATCAGACGAGGGAGTTCTCATGGCTGAGCCAGTCTACATCTTAGATCACCATGTTCAATAGTTACGACGTCAAATGGTAGATCAGGTCAAGGTCTAGTGGGACAACTATAGTCTGCACTCGACGACCTGGGAGGATGCATATGATATGCGCCAGTAGTTTCCATTTTTGTTTGATAGATAGACTTATGAAACTGTGATACATTTATTTCGGCATTTATACCATGAAACTTCAGGACGAAGTTTAGACCAAGAGGGGGTGTATGTAACATCCCGCTCTGGCGCACTGAGAAAACTTATTCTTTGAGGACACTTTCTCGCAAGTGATCTGGACTTTTATGATAAGAAAACATTTATCCTTTATTATGATGCAATATGATAGATGACATGATGTTTTACTTCTTCGACATGGACAGGTGCTATTGACTCGGTTTTACTAAGTGTGCAGGGTTTTTGACCTTGAGGATGCATAGGCATCGACGGGACCCCTTGGACTTTGGATTGAGTCAGGGAGTGTGCTTTGGGGTTGATTGTTTAATGTGATTTTAGTATATTTGATTTGATGATATGATGTGGACATGATCTGATACGATTGTTGATGATGCAGGCTGATGATAGCTTGCCGACTAGACTCACATATGGAGTAACGAGGCAACACACAATTTCTAGAGAGGTTGAGGGAGAGGTGTGGACAACATCCCTACCACAGCCTACTAGCACTCCCACCGTGGCTTGAACTGTAGGTTAACGATTACCTAGTTCGAGAGGATCCACGATGCTGTGAGGGAAAACTACGACAATCGCTCATGATGATTCTAAGGGGTGCACAATAAGGTGGGGGCCTTATTCCTTAGAGCCCTTAGTCTCCAACAAGTTCACCTGGTGGAGTGTTGACTCCAGGAGTTACTAATGTCTACCAACCAGTCAAGTTGGTGAGTGGTACCCTTGGAGCACGTGGTGCATCCTGAAGAGCACGTCGCTCAAAAGAAACAAAAGAGGTGAGTGGCACCCTTGGAGCACGTGGTGCATCCTAAAGGGCACATTGCGCAAAATAAACACAAGAGGTGAGTGGCACCCTTGGAGCACGTGGTGCATCCTGAAGAGCACGTTACGCAAAAGAAACAAATGAGGTGAGTGGCACCCTTGGAGCATGTGGTGCGTCTTGAAGGGAACGTCGCATTGATGTTGATGAAGGAACAAACGTAGATGGCCCTAAGACATTTAACACATTAATAAATTCTTGACCAACTTCCCTAATTAAATGTCACCCAGTTCAGACTCTAAGTCCTAAGTCTAAAACTTCTCTAGGGTAAAATTTTTGTCTAACCTTAAGAAAAATACCCTTCAAAAATAAAAATAAAAATTTAAACTAAAACCCACTTAAGTAATAGTCTTAGTCTTCATAGATTTTGGGGTAAAATAAAGAGAGTAATAATTTAATTAAAATCCGTGGTTTTAAATTGTAAAGAAGAAATAATTTATTTAACTTGCGAAAGAGTAAAAAGATTTCAAATTAATAATAAAAGTGAAAGAGTAAATAGAGAAACTACCTTTTTGGCTCTAATAAAAAGGGAATTAAGGGAATAATAAAAAATAGGAAACTAAGGAAATGGAGGAAACATAATAAAGGATGGGAACTTATGGTAAAAGGTGAGGTCAACATAGTAAGGAATCTGCAATTAAGAACCTTCTAAAATGAACTAAATTAACAACTTCATTTGAGGGAAAGTATTAAACCCATAAGGGAATCTAGGAACCCCTAGGAGTAAATTTAGGAGCAACTCTAGGTGGGTGAGGGAATTGAGACATGGGTGAGGGAATTGAGACAATTAATAAATTTAAAGAAAATAATTATTGGAGAAAAGAGGGGGATGGACGACACTTGTGCGAGGGAGAATATTTAGAATATTTTTATTAAAACTTAATTTAAATGTGATTTTGGGAAATTTGGAGGCTCTAAAAACTCTATAAAAGAAGGGGAAGGGAGAAAGAAAGGGATCGGTTGTTAGCATAATGTTATGCTGCCAGATTTGTGACTTGACTCATTACTTTTGGGGAGTTGGGATTTCCCATCTCGGATAGAAGTGGTAGCTCGGCCTTGCAAGGTGAGCTGGGAGCTAGACGTACCATCTGGATAGTGTGTGGCCCCTTTGCGGCTCAGGGGGATAAGGGGGAAGTAGAGTACCCCCAGCGTTGGCTGGGAGGTATCGGTGGGGTCTCGATGGTCAGTGACCAGGAGTAGCACGGAGCTCAAGTGCGGGATCGCGTTTTCGGGTTGTTCACCATCGGTCACAGGTACGCAAGTGCGTTGTTTGTTTAAGAATAAAAGAAAAATTTGTTAAATTTTTGTATATGATTCCCTTGATGACGAAAGTTGTGCTAAGTTTTTGATAGTATTTTTACTTTGTTATCAGAATTATAAGCCAACTTAGAGGTAGTGTAGTTGCATCCTCTAGTAAAAATTTTCGGATGAGTTTAAGTGGCATGTAAGTTATTTTTTCTGAAGCTTCTACCTGTTGTCCATATCTATTTAATGACCATACACCCTTTCTTGTAGCGCAACACATGGACTTGTCAGTCAAGCCTAAGATTCTCATTCCATCTCTGCGATTAGTTGCAAATCTTGATCGGTTTTCTACAGCCTGGTAAAAACAAAAAGATTTTACTGATTTCTTATTTCATTGGTTTTCGTTATCTACCTACTTCGGTGAATTTTGTGTTTTAGCATTGCTGCAGTTCTTGCAGTGCCAAATTGAGTAACCTCTATCCTTGTGATTATCTTCTCGTCTCTATGCCGTGAATGACGAAACTCACTGTGTACAGTCACTTTAGAAAACTTGATTCTGGCTCACTCCTTGTGATTTGTTACCCAAGAAAACTCCTTCCAGGATTTGCATTTGGTAATTGGTTACTATTCATCTAATTCCTAGGAGCAAGGTTTTGGTTCTGCCTTGGAGTCCACGCCCACCCTTATCACATGCACAGAATTATAACTTATTCTTGTTTTTGCACAATGATACTTGCCTATTTGTGTTATTGAGTATCTATTCCAGCATTGTAGTGTTTATTTTGTTTGTGAGATTTTAAGTCTGGTAAAATGCAACCACTCCAGGCACTGATAAAGAGATCCTTAATTGGTGATACACCGTAACTTCATAACAATTTTGATTGGGGCCGACTGGGGCATCTGGTGATAGCATTTTTTTTTGCTGGTGAATTATTACTCTGAACCAATGATGTTGGATACCATGACTGAATCTGCATTAGCCTAGATAATGCCTGTAAGAACTACCTTCTCTACCTCAAGGAATGAATTAACTCTGTTCAACTAATTCTTCAAGCCTTGCGATTCATTACTGGCAGCGTTTGCCTTCCCTTTTTGCCATTTTCCATCTTCCTGTGGCCCGAACAAGCCTGAATCCATCTTGACTACAATTGTTAACCATTTAGCGTGATTCTGTCTGGGACTACATGTGTAATTCTTCCGAGAGTTGCACTCTTAGATTTTTATGGGCCCAAGCGTGCACCAGCTCCCATTCCCACCTCTGGCGAAGTTCTGGCGACTTTCCCTCCTTACCTTGTGCCCATGCAGTCACCCAACGAATGGGTCACTGCCTCATTGCCTTCCCTTACCTGTACGCAATTGGGATGCCGATGCATTTTCTATCTGTTCCAGCAGAGAATTTATTAGCACTTCGTGAAGGTCCTAGAGTGGAATTCGTAGCGTTGGCACTATTTGGCACTTCTTTTTAAACACCTTCATTTCCTTAGAGTGGACTTGAATGTTAGGGTCGAATTGTCAATGGGAATGTTGTCATAGGCGGTGCACTTTCTATGTGGGTTCCTGAATTTTCTGAGTAATCCTGGCGTGGTTTCATGTAACCAGTTTTAATGCTAGATAATGAGTGCGGCTACAACTGTAATCAATGTAGACAGCGTAGCCACCCTTGTGTTTATAGCGAGATACAGTTAAGGCGGGTAAACAAATTTCCAATTTTTTTTTAAAAATGGGGTTCATCCTTATTTGAATTTCATTTTACATTCATATATATATAAATCCTACTGATTTACTATTCAAACTGTTATTTTTAATTTTAAAAAAATTTAGCATTGCAATTCAAATAAATTGTTGCTATACAACTGTTTACGGTGGTTATAAATCAATTGTGTCCTACTTTACAATTTTTTTTATAAGGTGAGAAAATGAGGTATATCCACAATACCTTCATCCATATACATTTGAGACTTATGCCATGTCTTTTTCCCTTCACTACCTCATCATGTCCTTATTATTTATAGGCGTAATTAAAAGACTTGATTTTTCTGTGGAAAGGAAAGGAATATGGTTTTCATTACGATTTTACCTTAAAAAAAAATTGAAATAACGAAGATGAACAAAAAACGATTGGGGTATAAATCAAGGAGTATGCTTTTCGGTTGAAAAAGGGTTATGATTTACAAAAGAGTTATGCCTGCAATCTGATATACAGTGCGACTTTCATTATGATTTTTGTGCATCCGCATTATTTTATTTGCCATGTAGGTTAATGAATGTAATATAATGGAATGTTAAAGTAGTGTAATGTTTATCTTAATGCTAATGTTCATAGTAATGTTAATGATTATGTGGTCATCATTTTATGGTATTGATAAAGTAATTGTTATAGATAACCCATAATGGGTAAGGTGATTGTCCTTCTTTTTAGTTGTAATAATATTAATTTCAATGCCATGACTTTAATCCATGAAGGATTGATGTCTACTCATGGGTTTATCTTATATATATATACCTGAAAGAGGGAGGGGTATGTTTCTACTTACATAGAATAAATGTTAAATTTATTGCATTTACGTAATGACGTAGTTATCAAATTCTTATTTTCTTTTATATTTATTCTTTATACCTCCTATATTTATAACTTAATGTAAGGCCAAAAGGTGATGTGATTGACATTTATTTGCAAGGTTGTTGAAAAGGGATATTGTTGTTATCATTTTATGATAATGTGGTTGAATGTTGTCGAATTTGTTAACATATAAAAATGCAAGGTATTTAAACTAAGTACAATCAATCCTTATGATTTGGTACTAGGGATTTGCAATTAGTTGTTTTTACATTATCTTTAGAGGTAGATTTGGCAACTTGCGAACTAATGGAATTTACAAGTAGTAATGGATCGGTAAATAATGCTAATTGAGTCATGGATAATGCCTCGTTCTAAGGATGGTTGGTTGTTGTCTGATTCCTTTCGGATTGGCGCCTTCTGTAGTGGTCGTGGTTTTTCTTTAATTATTATTGTACTTGGTTGTAATCATTTTATTGCTTGGTCTGCTTATGTTGGGCGGGATGTAGACACCTCCATGTTCCTCAGAACAGTCACCAGCCCTGAGACCTTAAATGGTTAAAATTGATGGGAACCTGGGCTTGAGCGTTTCTTATGTGTCTTGGAGGTCCTAACCATTGTAGGGTAGGACGGGCGGGTAGTCAGTCTTCTTGTCGATTGATCATCATTAAATGCACACAGTTACTTGTTGTGAAACTTATTTCATCTTGTTGTGTTATTCGTGGTTTGCACCTTGTTCGTCGTTTGGTGGCGACGTAGAGTCGAATGTGTTTATTTCCTTTGTACATGCGTGCTTGCACTTTCAAAAAAAAATAAAAAATTGCACTTTTTCTAAGAGGTTTTTCGGCGTAATGAAGAGGTTCATTACAAAAGAGACAACACAGATGAAAATTTGGACTGTACTTAGCTTGCGGTTTTGGGAGCAAATGTATTCATTCCTCCCTGCATCCATTAGAAAGTCATCCACATACCCGAAGGGGTTGAGTGGGCCAAGGATCGTCTGATAGGTACTCTCATAGTCAAATAAGGGTGCCATCATTAGATTATAGTAATCAAACATTAATCAACCATTTCAAAAATATAAATAAACATGAAGCAATTGTAAACCCAAAATTATCAGTAGCGTACAGTATAAAATGTACTCCACAAAGAATACACAAATCCAGACCACAAACAGTGCTAGGAGTTTTATGTCCT
Organism: Picea abies; assembly: GCA_900067695.1. Classification (NCBI taxonomy): domain Eukaryota; kingdom Viridiplantae; phylum Streptophyta; class Pinopsida; order Pinales; family Pinaceae; genus Picea; species Picea abies. The sequence continues at coordinate 11,297 of CBVK0100005875.1, forward strand.
CATAGTTACAAAAGTATTACAAGATTGATGAAAAGAAAGATGAAACCATAACAGGGTTTTGTATTACCTAAATCCTTGTTCCTTTATTCATATGAAAACGAGGGGTTTTAGGCAGATTAATTACCGTATTTCCACAACGAAGAATAAGGTTAAAATTCATTAAAGAAATAAATCCCTGGAATGACTTACACAGTGTAGATCATAACTAGTATCTATACTTGTATAAGCACGAATGGGGTGAATTGAATATCCTTGATTAAAATAAATTGTACATAACAGTCAAGTAAATCCTCATTGTAGCTACAGATTTGACCTACAATTTCATCCCCTTTAATATAAGTATGTAAGGTTACATAGAAGCACGGATATAAGAAGTCGATAACTCAAAGATTAAGGATAAAACAAACATAATACACATCGAACATAGTAGTTGAAGACCCTTTTAAGAAGGAGTAAGCTCCAACAATAGAGATCAATACCTTTCCCAAACAAAGAAATCTCACAAAGAGGATATGGGTCTTGCCAAAGAACTGTAGCATTCGCTCATGTACAAAAATACTCAGTGTATCGAGCCCTTTTTAGAGGTCTTTGTAATAAGATTTCATCATTGGTGTTGTAATGACAAGTATGTATCAAACAAATAAATACCAAGTTACACAAATGAATAAAATGACGAAGGGTAATTGTTGTTTGAAAAAACCCTAAATATGTTAGTGGTTAGTTCCAAATCAAAAGAAACTCAGAAACGTCTGTGTAGGATACATCACAGGTTAATGGCCTCTGCAAAAAAATGAGTGACTACCCAATGAAGGGAGACACGGGACATCACCAATTTATATCTAATCATGACCATATGAAATAGTCCAGTGAGTTAAAGAATAATGGAGGGGAGAACCTTCACTAGAAATTGTAAAGATGAATAGTTGCAGAGTTATTTTCACTATGACAAAACCCCCCGAAGGCTCCACCCAACTAATAAAATAATAAAACTATCGAGGACATACCAGGAAGTCATGTAGCCTTGTATGCTTTCCACCAGGTACAGTTCTCTAGGTCGTCGAACTCCCTCACCGAGGAAAAACACAGAGTTAACACTGAAGCATCACACAAAAGAATCACAATAGTCTTGTAAACCCTTACTGTGCAGAGTAGTAGTGGAAGTATGAATACTGTATGTGGCCATGTGACGGGACAGATATGGTACAATTGTATTGGACACGGGGTCTACTAATAACCTTGGGATTACCTTTCGCAGTGTCTCCATTAATGGACTAGACAGAGTTTTTAACTCACTACTAACAAAACCCTTTAAAATTCATACTAAGTTAATGCAAGGAAAAGACAGCTACTTTAAGGCATGATACACAGGAATATGAAAATCTAGTTATTATCGTTTAGTTAAGGCATGGATAACAATTCGTTATCGATGAGATTTTTTCGAAAGAAAATTATGATAATAATAGTTAGAAGGTTTAATCACAACAAGTGCTTACAAGGATTTTTTTCGGCCATGTAAAGTAATTTATAATCATCATATGTGAGGCCTATAACCTTATCATTAAGGGTGCAGTATTTCAACCCTTTATGATATGAACATGGTCCATTCTGTAAGGGATTTATTTTTGTAATGTCGAATGGGGTTTTCTCATGTGCGCTAACATGGAAACCTATGCTTAGAAAAGAGTATAGGACTAAGAATACTATGTATAATACAACACATATATATAAGGATTATAATACTAATAGGTTGAAGGTTGATAGAAGCTAATGTTTAAAATGTAATAGGTCAGTCTTTGTAGATATGCTTGAAATCCGAGAGGTGAGGGGACAACAGAGTCACCCTTGTCCTTCAGTATAGAAATTATGTGCATTATGAGGTAAGTTAGAGTAAGAATATTTTGAGATGACAGTTCATTGTTCTGATAACTAGGAAATATGAACCTCGCAGAAGTTAACAACGACGATAATTAACTACTTATATTAACTATAAGTCTTCCAGAATGAGTTGTTTAAATAGAAAGAAGATTTAATGTTCCTCATAATTTTTTTTTATTGGTAAATTTGGGGTACATTACATATGGTATCATAGCAAAGGTTACAACACTTGGACCTTAAACAAGGCCAAAAATATATTCTTAGTACATATTTTCTGTTTTATGAAAAAATAACAAATAGTTATTGTACAAACAGAAAAACTTTATTTTTGTTTTGATCATGGAAGCATAGAATGAAGAAGAGATCGGACTCAAGGAAAATCCTTAGCAAAGACCTCCTGAAGAACAGAAGCAGAATAGTGATGGAATTTCACCTACCAAGGTTCTGGAAAGGACAACTACTTTAAGGCATGATACACAGGAATATCAAAATCTAGTTATTATCATTGAGTTAAGGCATGACCAATAGCTCGTTATCGATGATATTTTTTCAAAAGAAAATTATGATAATAATAGTTGGAAGTTTTAATCACAACCAGTGCTCACAAGGATTTTGTTCGGCCATGTAAAGTAATGTATAATCACCATATGATAGGGCTATAACCTTCTCATTAAGGGTGCATTCTTTTGACCCTTTATGATATGAACATCTTCTATTGTGTAGGGTATTTATTTTCATAATGTCAAATGGGGTTTTCTCATGTGCGCTAACATGGAAACCTATGCATAGAAAAGAGTATAGGACTAAAAATCCTATGTATAATACAACACATATATTTAAGGATTGTAATACTAATAGGTTGAAGGTTGATAGAAGACAATGTTTAAAATGTAATAGGTTAATATTTGTAGATATGCTTGAAATCTGAGAGGTGAGTGGATAATAGTCACCCTTTCCCTTATGTATAGAAATTATGTGCAGTATGCAGTGAATCACCGAGAATATGCAACTTTCATCAATTTTCTCTTGTGCTGAGCAGTCCATCACTCTTTCTTCAGATTTCAGATTTCCCTCCAACCTTGAATAAAATACCCTTGCATAAACTCGATCCAGGATCTTAGAAACAAGGCTTTCACAAACTTGATCTGGTATCTTAGAAACCAGTTTTTCAAAAACTATAACAAACTCTACCCATTGGGCTTGATTCTGCGGCAGAAAAAGAGAAATGGGATTCCGAACAACAGGAATTTGTGCTTCCTTGATAGGCTTACTACTCCATTGAACACACAAATCACTCACTAGAGTTTCAAAATTCATAAATATGAAGCGAAAGAAGACAATACTTAACAAAATTTCTCGAATTTTGGCTCGTTGATTAGGGCTTTGGGATTCTAAAAAACTCGGATCGACCACGTCTTCTTCTCCTTCTGCTCACAACAAACTCACACTTCCCACAAATTTAGATGTAACATACCTCCTCGTTATGACAATAGACCTCTTATAGCAAGTGCAATTTTTTTTTGTTTTTAAAAGTGTGTGCACACATGTACAAGGGAATCAAACACATTTGACTCTGTGTCGCCGCCTGATGACTAACAAGATGCAACAATGCCGAACTCAACAAGATGACATAAGACGCACATCAAGTAATTGCATGCATTTAGCGATGATCAATCAACAATAAGTAAGACTGACTACCCACCCGTCCTACCCTGCATAGGTTAGGACCTCCAAGACACATAATCAACACTCAAGCCGAGGTTCCCATCGATTTTAACCATTTAAGGTCTTAGGGCTGGCGACTGTTCTGAGGAACATGGAGGTGTCTACATCCTGCCCGGCACCAGTAGACCAAACAAGTAACTGATTATGATCTTGTACATAAATAATTAAATGAACAACCACGAACTCTGCGGAAAGCACAAGTCGAAAGGACTCCGACAACGACTGACCATTGTTAAGACAAGGAATTATCTATGACACAAATGGGCATTATATTCAGACCAACTACTCCATTAAATTCCATT
>CBVK0100005876.1:0-15197 GCA_900067695.1 Picea abies
ACTAAACAATGGTAGAAAAGACATACTCTATTCATCAATGCTTCTGTAAAGAATCATGTACATAGATGTACATATATAATACAAAATACAATAACTGTCATGTAACTGTATAAAAGTTAGGTTAACTTAACTAACCAACTAACTTGTGATTAGTGTTTTAACAGTTACAAATATTGTTTTCATGTAATGGGTTGATACAACTAGTTGTCAGGATAGATTATGATAGTCATAGTGCAATCTTCCTGGTGAAGAACTCGACTTGTCATTCAAAGATAAATCATATTGATGTTTAATATCACTTTGTGAGAGACATGGTTGAAGATGAGAAGGTGTTTCTGATGAAGGTGGACACTTTGGATAATGTTCCATATTCAAAAAAATCTGTGAGCAATGATAACTTATCTTAGTGTATAGGATCTATGGGAATTGTTGCCCTAGATTGTTGACTATGTAATATTGTAACCCCCTGTATGCAAAGAAAACAACAAGTGAGAGAATGTTGGGTATGTATTATATTCTTTGAAAAATTGATCCCATGTACTATACACTAATTTGGGAGCAAAGGGGGTTTGGGGGATTCTTATCACCCCCCATAGATAAGGTTTGTAGGGGTTCAGGGGCGAGAGCCCCCAAGTAAATTTTTTTGGTCCATTTTTGGTGGTTTTTTGCGTTTGTTTTTTGGTGGTTTTTCAACACATGTTTTTTGGCAATGGTTTTCTAATTTGGTTAAGGAATTTGGGTTGTTGACTAATCCAGTTCAATGGATTAGGGGCTTGGATTTTGCGATATCCTATATGTATATTGTATTGTAAACATTGTATATGATGAATAGAAGATTAGAGGTGCGCCTCTAAACAAGTTGTTGGTTTTATCGGTTTGGATTTCTAGGTTAAAAATATTTGTCTAATGTGTATGTGCCATTGTTATTTTTCTGTTTTTATTGACAATATATTTGCAATAAATAATTGTACAAGGTTAAAATCTAGATTTATCACATGCCCACTGTAAAACTTGAAAACAATATATATTATCGTACATTTTATGCACCAACGCTTCCGTATAATTAATATGTACTAGTGCTTTAGTATGTTTAATATGCATTGGTGTGTACAACCCCTTAGAAAGCACCGATTTCTATATTATTTTAGGCACCATTTTGTGAGTTCATAAGAATGCACCGATATGTATATATTTTAATTAATTGTTTTTTTTACAAATATTTTTATAATCATATTGTATTTTATATTTCTGTTATTGCATTTTGATATAATGATTTCATTAATGCCTTATCCAATAGATTACACATTTTTTATTTGCAATAATGTAAAATCATTCAAATATTAATTAATCATATATTTGCAATGATATAAATCATTCACATATTAATTAATCAACAACACAACATTTGAAAATGAAATAAAATAACAAACCCATTGTATTATATATGAATAAGAGACCCATAGTCATACAAAGTGAGACAACTTAAAGGTCCACAATAATCAAAGTGGAACCAACATGTAATTGTTACAGTTATTGGTAACATCTCATGCAATTGGGACATTATGTCCACTACATTAAGCAAAAATATCCCTAATTTTTACAAACTAATATTACAAAAATACAACTTGCAGTGACATTCAAATATATTGATTGTCATTCATCACTTGAATTGTTGTCATTGCTTGAGTTTTGTGCATCCCTCATTTCTTGATAGTAGTAGGTGATATTATAATTTGGTTATCTAAACACATGTTTTCTTTCTTGACTTCTTGTTGACATTCCAACTACTCCTGTTCCATCTAAAAACATAGAAATAAAGCATAATACGTAAATATAATTTTATAATATATTAGAATATATATGATTGTGTAAATAAAAAAGTGTACCATAGAAACGATTGATTCATAAACCATACACATCATTCTAAATCCTTTCCTCATGCTAGTTATCACAATATTTTATGTTGCCTCCTCTCCAAACTTTGTTTCCTGCATGTTTAATATGCCATGACAAACCATAGTCGATATAATTAATATAAAAGTTTCTTATTGTTCCATTAATTATAAAACAAGAGAAGATACAAAATATAGCTACTTACAAATTGTTCAATTAAACCTTGATAGTTCAACATATATTCACAACCCTTAGATAACCCAATGTTGATCAATTGTTCAGTTCGATCTTCTTTGTATGCTAGCACCTATTAGAAGACATGCATGTATCCATGTAAATTAATTATTTAAATATAAAGAACACAAAAAATATGAAAACTTAAGTAACGTAAAAAAAACGTAAGCATTCACAAACTTTGCAATCAACCCTTTTTTTCCTTGTCATCTTGTCTTATATGATGATATAGTTCCATTTTGCTTCCTTTTCTGCAACAAAACAACTGAAAATTAGTATTTAATATGATAAATAAATTTCATGTACATTAAAAAAATAAATGAATGATCCCATACCTATGATGCACGTTGTTGTTGGGATGCATCCTCCTATGATGAAATTATGTTCATTTATTTTACCATCTCCTTGTACACTCTTTTGGACATCCCTATCGACATGTATTGGATTTTCCTTCATTTGATGCTTGGAATTTTCATAATCTTCCTAAAAAACGAAGAAAAAAAACACAATACATTTTTAAAAATGGACATGAAAGTAAATATAGAAAAACAAATTAAATTGGTAATTATTGGAACATATTATAGAAAAACATGTTTAGTAATAATATCTTTTATATTATTATTTTTTGTTATTGTAATTTTTTCTATTGCAAGTGATGGAACTTTCAATTACTTTCTAATTAGTTTAGAAATAAAATGAAGCATTGGGAATTTAATTATCAATTTGGGGTTTGTATGGAACTTGCGAACTATCATGCACAATCTATGCAAGAATAGTGTTGTTGGACTATGGCGTTGTAACGCTTTTAATGTCATAATTTTGAGATACAAATTAATTTAATTGAGTCACGAAGCTATGGTCTTAACTACGAGAAATTAAAGAGAATTCTTGTATGAAATTGAAATCACACTTGTAAGAATAAAAATCACTCTTTGTAGAATTTAAATCACTCTTGCAAAAATAAAATCACACTTGCGGAAATTGAAAGCACTCTTGCATAAATAAAATCACACTTGTGGGAATTGAAGGCACTTTTGTAGAAATGAAATCACACTTGCAAAAATTGAAAGCATTCTTGCATAAATGAAAATTATGCTACGATCTATTGGTGACTTTATCAAGTATATTAAATATATTGTACTGTTGCAATAATTAGGTGTTTGTTATATTCGATGCCAATTTCCAATCCATTGAAGAATATAACTCCTGAAGAATAAATGAAAGAAAGTGCAACTGCAAGAAAAGTTGCAACAATGAAGCTTCAATAGGAAAATAATATGGACTGTCAGAATTGCAGCAATGGATGCGAATGTGATAGAACACACGAGTTGCAACAATAGAAATTATTTATGACAAAAGATAAAAATATGCGAGTTGCAACAATCAAACCAGATAGTTTTCTCCTTTCATAAAAATTAAATCAGTAGTCAGATTACAACTTCAAACTAGAAAATTGAATATCAAGGAATATGTAATTCTATCTTGTGAATATGATATTGGTAGCAAACAAAATGACATAATAATTATTGAAGCGATTAAGTTATGTTGTGAAATGAAATGACAGTGAATTAAAATAAACATCTACTGCATATAAATGACACTACGAGTATGAAATTACAACAAATGAAAAGAGAATGGAAATCAAATTGAATAGTATAAAAGACCAACCTGTACTTCCACCATACATGTAGTACCTGGCTAAGGAGGGGGGCCTACCCCCTTAGGCAAGGTATTGGTTGATCACACCAAAATCACATGATCATTAAGGCATAAACGCACAAGTGAAAGAAAGGACGGGAACTTGTATTGCCAAATTGAAAAAGACACAACATCATAATGTGTGTCTGAATAATATTGTCCTTTAGCTTCGAGGAGGCAATATGTTTATAAACTATTAATACTTTTATAAAATTATACAATGATCGGATGGACAACTGTGAGGATCTGACTATTCATCCAGTTACAACATTCATGTTCAATTTAGGCCATGTGATAATGATGGACTAATTCTCATTTAGTTTCCTATTGTTTCTTTTCATTGATTGTCACACTGGAAAATCCTATTTGGATTTGTAGGCATGAGAATCGTGCTCACAATTGTAACTATTTTCCCAGAGTTGTAGCAATCAAGAATTCATCCTAAGTTGTAGCTATAGGGTTTTTCACTTGGAGTTGCAACAACTCACTTTGCACCTGGAATTGTGTCAACTTGGAATTGCAACATATAAGTGTTGTTGCATCTACTTTAAGTGTTGCAGCTACTAGATTTCTTGTGCAACAATATTAGTGAATTAAAAATAACAAGTTCCTTATAAGAATTATGAAAAAATAACATAATAATAGCATATAGAAAGAGGATTTGTACCTTAGTGATAAATGTGGTGAATTGGATAAAGGAGGTGTCAAAAAGGGAATGAAAGATAGAAAATGATAAACAAAAGGGTATAGATGGGTGTTGGAGATATGCCATTTTAGGCACCCGTCAACAAATATCACAAGTCTCATTGACCATGGCTCCAAAAACGCTTCTTGTAGTGTACTTATAACCAAATTCTTGGAGTCATTGGATTGATTTTTGTATTGTAAGTGGAAATTACCTCTATGCGTTCTTTCCACTATATCCCTCAAAGATCTGTAAAACATTTTTCCCCTCTCATTAACTTCAAGCACCACTTCATATGAAGTGATGACCAAGCAATCATCATCATTTACATCCTTAACAGTTTTTTTCCTCTTAGGAAAATATTCCATTCCCTTACTATCGGTCCCTACATAATATTAAAAAAATGTGAAATCGAGTGTTGAAAGCTTGTTAGATAATAATTTTAGGAAATTCATTTTTAGTAAAAGTAAAAGAAAAACTTATTGTTGATTACCTTTCGATCCACATGTTTCCTCTCTAAGCAACATTTCCATAAAGCTTGAACACTCTTTTTCACTCAGATTGTAAACAATATTATCAAATTTCTTGAAGTTTTTTCTTTGCATGATATGCATTAACCAATACACATCATTAATTTAAGCTTACAAATATTTCAAATTACATATTCTTTTTAATAAAACTTAAAGAACTCGATTTCCTCTCTTCTTTGGATGAGCTACCATCGTGCTCACTAAAATAAGATGTTTTCTTTGAACTTCTATCATCCATCTTGTATTTAAAAAAATAAGGAATCATCAGAAATAGAAATTATGAAATTTTTATGCAATCTAGTATTTCGGTGCACTTAATTAAACATAACTTATCGAGGCGTCAAACATACACTTGCACAGGTATATACTATTAGCCATTTCACAATGCTAACCCATATGCATATGATACAAAATTAATACTATTTATTTTTTTGACAAATCTGTGCTTTTCACAGATATATGTGCCCTGGTGCACTTTTCTATACATTGAGCATTGGGTTGCTACCTTTGTACAATACACACTAAGGTGATTTTCATGTAGTGTGCACTACGTTCCACATAATTTAAAAAAAAAAAATACTAACAACAACATGGTTGACAGGGTTTGGTATCTGATGCAATGAGTGGTACCATTGCAACATATACCAAACTCCCCATATGCAACTAAATAAACCTTATAAAAGTATACTTCTTAAAAAAATAAACCCTAAAATATATTTTTCTTAAAAAATAAACACTATAAAAATCTATTGCTTAAAAAAAGAGAGGAAGAAGAAAAAAAAACAAGAAATATATGGCTTCCAATACCAAAGGTAACTATGAAAGTTGAAACCATCGTATTTTTTTTTAACATGCATTAAAAATAGTTTAAATCAAATAGGAAAAGATTGAAATGACCAGTAGAATGAAATTGCATACTTGGAATTTCTTCTCTGCAGATTTGTATGTTCTCTACGAATACCTTCCAATTTTGGTTCTTCAAAAAATATAGCCACTCCAAAGTCTTTCATTGTAAATCTCTCTTCCACAAATATTCCCTCTAAATTTTTCCAAAAACTGAAATAATGAATAGTGTTTTAATTTATAAACAAATATGTTTTGAAAAATGAAATTCTCTCTCTTTTTTCGCCTTGTTTTTTCAATTTGTATGTAAAAACTCTTATTAATCTATATATTTTACAAATTAAGCTTGTTTTCAAATCGGGGCACCTCACCGATTCGTGTGCTCTAGTGCATATATAATAAACAACACACCGATATAAACTTTATCAAAAAAATAGAAATGCAAACTTGCGCTATTAAAATTTAAGGATGTTTTAGTTTGTAGAGGTTTTAACAGATGTAACAGTTTAGTGCATTGCATAGTTGGTCGCACCCGTGCATTCTACAGACACAAACACACTAGTGTGGTATAAAATAAATAAAATCACCAATAAGTTTTAATGTCAAATTCATGCACATATTGATGATGGTTTTGGATCAAATGCAGGGAAAAGAAGGTTATAATATCAAATGGACAATACTTCATATTCTAGCAGCTCTCATTCCATATCATTGCAAGTTTGTCAACTTCTCCCACACTAATTGAAGAAAGTCTACATTTAATTCATAATTCATTTATCTAATTGAATTTATGTCATTTATGCATGTGCATTAGAATAATTGTTCATTGAATTTTGTAGGATCATAAATTAGGATCAAGTTCGGATGAGAAAGATATTCCATCATTGTAAAAAATTTGTAAGCTCTTATTAGGAGAAAGATACCGTAGGAAAATGTTTGATGAAAATGGATAGTTTCTTTACCCTGTCAATTTCAACATGCCATATTCCAGTAACCTGTAGCCTAGTTCAACGATATTACACACTCTTTTATGACACTCCAGTGGTATGTGGTTGTTCAAAATGTGAAGGGTTGAAGAATAACCCTCGACGTATTGTCTCATTATATTAATGATTGACTACCCAAATTTGATGGTCTAATACCTTCCACTGCAGTCAATAATCCAATAGGTGATATAGAAAATACACATAAGAACACTTCCATATTCTCCTTTTTTTTAAATTTGGAAGCCATATCAATTACGTTTCATCCTAAATTGTCCAACCCGTCTCTTTCTGTTGATTCAATGGAGAGTTATTATACTGAGCCAAAGTATGATATCAATACTACCCAAAACATCACTACTAGGAGATCAAAAAAATTTGTATGAGCTAAGAGAAAAAATTTCCAAGTACACACCAAAGTCTATTCATTTGTCAGAAGGTACCAATGACTTCCCTCTTCCTATCCATCTACAAAGTAAATACCAAACCCATTACAACATAGATTTTTATGGCGCTTGCTTGTCGTTCATGCTTGTGCTCGATGTTGGAACTAAATTATCTTTTTGTGGTAATAGTTATATGATTGCCAAGTCGAAAATATATTTTGTACATCTTGGGTTGTTTATCCTTTCACATGTAGTTGTTCCTCCCAAACAATGAGTGGTACTTATGCCATTTTGTGGTCCTCTTTATAGTCGATTTGATTACTTGAATATTTTCAAATACAAACATATCATTTCCATGTATAGTATGCTCATGAATGGTTATGCTTTTGGAAACTTTAACAAGAAACAAATGTTATATATCGACGATCTACCATGAAATAGTGGAAACATCTCAGGGTCCATAAATAGTTGGAGTTATTCATTATTTAGTGCAAATTATTCCTTTGAGGAACACTCCATTGATAAATAGTTCTTTATGAAAATGAAGGCATCCAGATTTGTTGGTGTGCATGCAATACGTAGTTTGTCTCCTAGTGACAAGTTGCTAATAAACTATAACTTTCGTAGACCACCAACCACTCATAAAAAATGCCTTGCATTGGATTAACCTTTAGACATCCCATTGGGGCATAAGAAAAAGATGATTGAGTAATTGTATTTTTGGATTTTCAATGGAACTAATATAAATGTATTGCTTAATTTGACATTAGTTTTATAAAGTGGTTGGTTACATGTTACAATCATTACTCAAATATTGGAACCAAGCTCCCTATAACTTCTACACATGGACTTTTGTTTATTTTATTTATTGAGTTTGCTTAATAATTTTTATATTTTTATATATTAATAATGAACCTTAGCCATTATAAGCCTTGCACACTAGGGATCATATTAGAGCCTAATATGGCCCACATGTGAAAAATCATGTCTTTGCTCTTAAATTTAATGTTTTATGGATTATTCATGATGCAAAGGGTCCTATAATATCAAATAGGCTCACAAAGGGAATATGGAAAGGATATCTTAGGATTAATTGTCGAGGATAGACAATAGTTGTATATTAGTTATTTGATAAGACATGTGTATTAATAAAATGATTTTGATTACATGATTACAAAAAATATGAGAATGAATATTAGTAATTGTAGAATTTACATAGAACACTAATGCCATAGGATGCATGCACATTGTGTAAAATTAAAATTTTTAGGAGGGAAAGTATCATATATCCATGTTATATAATGACTTTATGTCAAATTTTATTTTGTCCTAAAAAACATGGTGGTGGTTAGGACTACATAAACCAATAAATTAAATTCATCATTCCCAAACCATTTGTCATTATGTTTCATTTTGACAATATTTTTAAATAGTTTACATGGAGTTATCTTTGATGAAATTGCAAGCATATGTGTGTGTGTGTGTGTGTGTGTGTGTTATTATTTAATGAATTGCATGCATTTATAGATATATTTTTATTAATTTCAAATATATATCAAAAAATTATAAAAATGTTATTGATTCCTATTATTTTAATATTTTTCATGTAACATGTATCATAATTTAAAAATACATCTTTATGTTTTTGCAATTAAATTTTAACGCAATCACTTTTAAAAATTTGACATTTCACCTACAAACTAAAAAAAACATATTGATTCTATAAACACCTTTATTAATTTTTTTATTATTAATATAAAGTGAGGTGTATTTTATAGTCTAATATGACACTTGGCATAAGTCGTCCCAACATAATAATTGAAAAAAGAAAAGAACATCCCAATATGGAATATATTTGTACCATCACTACTCATAAATATAAAAATTATAAATGTAATTATGAACAATTATTATATTGTTATCAGTAAAATAAATGAGAAAATAACATTTCATAAAAGTAATTTTTATTTGTAAACATGTTTAATCAACATATTGTATCTTGCTGGAAGTTAAACAATTCACCTTAAATATGAATTTAACAATATATGGAATTAATAGTTATAAATTTTCACAATTACAATACAAAGTAAATGATTTCATAAAACTAAAGTTAAACATTGTATGACAACTCTAAATTCTAATGAGAGATACATCTTAAATTTAATTTAAAAACAGAGAAATCATTAGCATACTTATTATACATTTTATAAATCAAACAACAACAACATAAAAAATATTTTGAAACAACACAATATACATGTGTGTTATATGGTTTATAGTGCACCAGTCTGACTGAAAGAACACAAGAGCGACTTAAAATTGCATCGAGAAACAATTTAATTGACAAAGTACGTATGCAAACTTACACAATTAAAATTTTGTGGCGGATTTCCTTTGCATAGTAAAATCATAGGTCACTCTTCGATTCCTCTCATAATTTAGCACACAGACTCAATCCTCTACAACTTCCTCAATGCTCTTCCTCACATCTCCTCCTTCACAGGGTGCTCAAATTTCTCCAAGATACTATCCTTGGCATTCATGTAGTCATATTATGAATTGACATCAAATCTCTTGTAAATCACATACCTACACCTCTTATTCTTCGCCTCAAGGGGGATTATCTAATAGTTCTTTAGGGATGGGGAGGAATTTTGTATCCCTGAATTATGTGTAACTGGGGCCCTTTCCTGTGGAACTAGGCACATCAACTTCATTCCCTTCCAAGTCCATCATCTTGGCCTTTACTTTGGCATAATTAGGATTTCCAAGCTCTATAATCGAAGCTTCCCAGTTCCCTGTTCAACAAGAAAGGAACATGGTGTATGTATTAATTATAACACTGTGTCAATCTCAAGAATGACCTAAGCTCCATATTGTATATTTTATACATGTTAAGAAGCACATTTGGAAAAACAATTGATGATCCATAATATTTGTAAGCATGCCTTATCGCTAAATATTAAGAATTTCCTTGCCCACGACCCGCTCCTCCATGAGATCCTCACCCGTGTACTTACTAAGAAGTTCATTATATTTCTTCTTCTCCACAACCATGCACTTGATCACTTTCTCATCCATAAGGGACACATGGGAAAAAAAATATCAATCTCTCTGCCATTGGTTTCCCTTGTCTTGCTCTCCCATTTCTTCCGCCACATCCTCATCTTCCTTGAATAGGACCACCTTGATGGAAACAATTTCCCTCATCTTTATCATCAACTTAGGCTAACCATAGATATATTTGATCCTATACCACTCCCTCAACACTCTAACCCACTTCTCCTCCTCTGCGAGCCACTTGACTTTCTCCAAGATACCGTTCTCGTCATCCCTGTCACCATAATAATTGGTTTCAATTCGCTTGTAGATAACATACATAAAACTCCTCTTATTTTCCTCGTGAAACTTATTGGATATTTATTTGATGTTGAGGAGGAATTTCCAAACCACACTTATACAATTGGTTGTTGGAATATTGTAACATTTCATCTTCTAACAAACAATTGTACAACTGCGGCTGGGGAATTACTCCCCAGTGTCAAAGAGATATTTGATAATATCCCTGAGGTGAAGAAGAGAATGTCTAGGTATGTGATTTACATGTGAATTGATGGTAGTTATTATGGCGACGAGGATGACGAGCATGGTATCTTGGAGAAATTCAAGCAGCCTGTGGAGGAGGAGATGTAGGACAAAGTGTTGAGGGAGTGGAAAAGGATCACATCTATCTAGAGGGAGGCCAATTTGATGAGTTTGTTTCCATTAATACATTCCTATTCGAGGAATATGAGGATGTAGAAGAAGAAATGGGAGAGAAGGAGAAGGGAAACCAACACTAGAGACAGTGACAATTTGTTTCCCATGTGCCCCTTTTGGATGAGAAAGTGATCGAGTGCATGGTTGTGGAGAAGAGGAAACACACTGAACTTATTATTAAGTACATGGGTGAGGATATCATGGATGAGCAGAACTAGACCAAGGTAATTCTTAATATTTAGTGATAAGGCATGCTGACAAAGGTTATGGATTATCAGTTGTTTTTCCAAATGTGCTTCTTAACTTCTAGTAAGTATACATTATGGAGCTTAGTTCATTCTTGAGGATGACATAATGTTATAATTAATACATCCACAAGGGTCCTTTCTTGATGAACAGGGAAAAGGGGCACTAGGAGGCTCCGGTCATAGAGCTTGAAAGTCCTAATTATGACAAAGTAGGGGTCGAGATGACTAAATTGGAAGGGAAGAAATTTGATGTTCTTGATGCTACAGGAAAGGGCCCCGATTATAAATAATTTAGGGCTACAAAATTACTCCTCATCCTCAAAGAGACATTCGATAAGTCCCCTCGAGGTGAAGAAGAGGAGATGTGGGTATGAAATCTACAAGAAAATTGATGTGAGTTTATATTATGGCTACATGAATGGCGAGGATAATATCTTGGAGAAAGTAGAGTGGAACATGGAGGAGGAGATGCAAGGAAATGAACTAAGGAAGTGGTGGAGGATTGAGTCCATGTGATAAATTATGAGAAGCACCAAAGAGTATCCTATGTTTTTTTTCCTCTGCAAAGGAAAACCTCAAAATTTAACCGTGGAGGTTTGCATATGTAGTTTGTGAATTAAATTATTTTTCTTCTCGTTGCTAGTGTTGATGTTGCTGATATTGCGCTCAATGTCGCTAGTGTATCCAATTCACATTAAATAATTTTAGGAACACACACACACACAAATGAATTTAAAATATAAAACATAAACATATATAACAAATTTCTATTTATCAAAAACTGAAATTAGTTTCCATTTGCAAAACAAATGTGAAAAAGTTACCAGTGCTATTAATAAACAAAGATGCACCACATCTGGTGCTCCTTATCAGACATAAGGCACCAAATAGAGATTTGTTAAATATAATGACTGATGCATCATTGTTAGTCGAGAACCAATATCTATAGCAGTGCATTGTAATATATAGCACACCGATTAAGGGTTAATGTTAAACCATGCGGTGCTATTAGTTATATTAAACACACCAATTCTCTATGTTAGTTCAATCACCATATGATGTTAACTGGTGCATTGTCTTTTCTTGATGCACCGTTAACAGGCGCGTTTTAAAAGATGCCCAAGACTAGTAATTTTTAAACTATTTTGCTCGATATAACTTACTTAACTACCCTGGTGTGTTTTTTTAAAGAAATGTATCGATGTTCCATTTCATATTTGTATGCATTGTTATCAATACGCTTGTATTATAACACACTAATAATGGTTCATCCCATAAAATGAACCGATATCATAAATTATTATGTATTTTTATCAATATGTTGTAGTACACATTACCGATGTGTTTTATTTATTTGACACACTGTGGAGGAAATTTTTTGTTTCAAAAACTTGGCGATGGGTTCTATTAATAGAATGCACCGGTGCATTTATCTCAATTGACACACTTCCTAGAATCTTGGAGATTCTTAACATGAGATGCACTGCGCTAAAAAATCATGAAAATTCAGCCTGATGCCATGCTCTTTACAATATCGATGTGTTGTTTGGATCTAGCCACACTGATATGTAAAATTGTTGTATATGAACTTCTGCAGTGTGATGTGTTAATATAAATGCACTCGTGCTACCATGCTATTGGAGCACCAAAGTTTTTTTTAACAATGTGTTTTATTTTCGAGGGCATCAATTACAGGGAGTCCACCAAAATCACAAAGTGCAACAATGCATTTGGTTAACATAAATGTACCAAAAACCCATTTTTATGAAAGGTGTACATAACAATGTGATTTCTCTTATGGACTCTACTGGTGCGCTATAGTTTCAAGACCACCAACTTGATTTTTATTGGTGAACCATATAGTATAATGTATTGATGCATTTTTTGTCTATATGGGAACTGATCCATTATATTGATTCATGATGCAAAAGCATCGCTAGCAAAGCACGAGTGGAAGACAAATTAGCGCACTAGCACACATTTTGAGGAGGATAATTTTGAATTTAAGAAGGCATGTCATGGAATATTTTGAAAAGACTGTAATTTAAGAACTTCTTAAATTTTTTAGAGATGGACAATCACATAAGATCGTTGGGGAATGCATTTTCTTTACTAAAGTTGCTTGCTGTACAGATTCAATGTGTTTGATCTTATCTATCTATCACAAACATTTGTTGTAATAAATCCTTATCAATTGAATCCTTTTATTTCGATAGGATAACATTTAGGTAGCTTGGAGGGAAATATCAACGAGCTTGTGTTGTATAAATAAATGTGTTATTGCCCAGATGAGGTTGTTGGCATTCTAGTTGTTGATAGTTGTTTCCATTGTAGTTGAGAGTTGTAGAGTTTTTGAAGAGTAGTGTATGAATCCATGTACATATCAATTGAATGAATATAACAGAGGAGAATTATCCCAAATGTTTGGTGTTGTTGTGTCTAACTGAATGAAGGAATGGTAGGATTTTTGTTAATTTCAATTCTCTATTATTTCTTGTTCTTATGTTATGAATTCTCAATTCTTTGTTATCTGTGAGACTTTAGATAATTTTTAATCATTTCTCTTCTATGAGAAAGTGCAAGGAGTACATAGTGTCTGGAAGGTGTGCGTTGACAAAGTCTGTTTTGAATCAAAATCTCAGAAGAGATAACATGAACCTTTTGTGTGCAAGGAGTGCATAATTGTCCACAAGGTGTGCATCGACATAGTCTTTTTCGAATCAAAAATCTAGGAGGGATAGCTTGAAGGTGTGTGTGTGTGTGTGTGTAGGTGGAAACGCATTTAGAGACATATTGTTTAGGAGGAACAATTGAGCCATGGAAGGACTGTTGCAAAAGGGGTGCATAGTCACCCTTCAAGAGTTAAGTTGAAGGAATTGTTTCACAAGGAGTGCCAAAGGTCAATATTTAGCTAAGAATTGAAGGAATCATTCTAAGAAGTTCAAAGTGTTGAGAAGGAACAAGTCCAAGAAATTTATCTTAGAAATTTGTATGCAGAGAGTGCATATTGTCCACAAGGAGTGCATGACAAAGTCTTTTGACTCACAAGCTCAGGAGGAGTAGCTCATGTGTATTTTCATAGGAGTGTAAAGAACTATCGCAAGGGGTGCACAATCGTCCACAAGAAAACAAGTTGTCGAGGAAAACCTGTTGCAAGGAGTGGACAGGGTAGGTTTGACTAAGTGTCAAAGAGAAATTCTCTAAGGAGAAAAAGTTCAAAGAAAGAACAAGCTCATAAGAGATAGCGATGAGAATCCTTAATTAGAGTGGAAACTTTTGAAGATTCTCTAGGTTAACAAGTGAGATCCATCTAGGAAGGAGCAGGATCATTATAGACCATTAGATTTGGGAGAAATGTATGGAGGTTAGTTGTGGAATCCTATCGTCACTTCGTGGTTCAGAGTAGTTGAAGTGTTGTAAGAGAGAAGATCACCGAATTTGTGGATCCATGAAGTGATCCTAGTTGTTGGATGTGAGGAGGATACATGGCAGTAGATGGGAAAATTCAGGAGATAGATTTCAAGAAATTGTGTGGAGCGAGTGAAATATTCACGAAGTTGTGAAGGTCGAAGTATAGCTAGACCATCGGATCTAGGCGGACATGCGGGTGAGATCTGCATATTCTGAAATAAATAAATTCAGAAGGAAACAAGGGTGGAGGTCATAATATCATTGAAGCCCAGAGTTACGAAGAGGGTTGGTCCATGGTCAGAGCCTGTGGTCACATTGGAGACATAGTCTAGAAAAGAATATAGTACCCAAAAATTGGTGTCATCAGAAGCACCAGAGAGCAGAGTTGTGAGTAATTTGAACCTGCAGGTAACATCAAAGGGAACTATGTATCATTTTTCCTGGGTCTATTGAAGGCTTGGAGAGACGATTCAGCTAAAGGTGTTTAAAGATCCTTGACCAGGAGGTCGCAAAATCCCCAGGAGGGA
>CBVK0100005877.1:0-15196 GCA_900067695.1 Picea abies
ATGTTAGGGTTTTTTTCCCTAGTAGGAAACCCTCTTTTATGAGGGAAATGTATTATGGCTATGCATCATTGTGAATGTTGTGTTCTGAGTGAGGAGACAGTGAGAGAAATAAGAGGAAGTTACAATGGGTGTGTTGTAGGTTGTGTCCCTTCATTTGCTAGATAATAATAAAGGAAGGACCTGGAAATTTCTCTGGTGGACGTAGCCCACACTGGGTGAACCACGTATATCTGTGTCTTTATTTTATTGTGTATCTTCTGTGTTTTATTTCCGCGTTTTTTTTATTGTATTTCTCTGCGATCCTGTTTGTCTAACATGAAATTCATTTACCAATAGTTTTTTCATGTCTGCAATATCGTTTGGTACTCTTTGTGGATTGTTTATATCTAGGGTCATCTACCAGTACAATGCACAATCTCTTAGTGTGATAGCTAACTACACAAGATTTGTATACTCATATGTGATCTTCTTTGCTTTCGAGATATTCTCACAAATGAATAAGTTCTTTTTAGGGTCTTCTGATGCCTCTCCCTAAATTCTGGTATTCTGATCATGGGATCATGTCCTTCCATTTTGAACTGTGTTGAACTACTGCCTTTGTGTGGTGTAGAAAATTGATTGTTTCTTCATGAAATTTCTCCCCCGATTGATTTTCATTAATCAGATCCATGTCTTGTTGCTTTTCTTCCACTAAAATTCAGTTCTCTAAACGTTGGTGTTCTTTCTAGTGCATTAGTTGCACATGGGTTTGTAGGTTCCACATTGATGGTGATATGCATTGAAGTTTTGTCTTTTGTTCCTAACCCTGGACCTCCTTTTTTTTTCATATGTTGCATGAAGTATTTCCTCAATATGATCCATAGCGCATAGATATTCTACCTCTTCTTCATCACTTTCCAAGCCCTCTCTATCGGCTATGGCTCACTTATTGTTATTCATTTTATATTGGTAGGGTATTCCAATATGTGCCTTTCCATATTTTTCCATTATACACTTTATCTGGTCTTCTTCCATCATGATTGTGTCCATGGCCTCCTTCTTCTTCCTCTTATTCAACTCCTCTCCCAGTCCATATCTCAACCTCCTCTCAGTGCTTCCACCCTTCCCCCTTGCACATAGGGAAGTTTAGTTGTTTGATTCCATGGTGATCACATCATTTTCATACAATAAAATGTTGATTGAATTGTACAACGATCTGATGTACCTACCTTTGGGTCCTTTTAGAAAATCCTTCTCTTTTTTGGTGTAGAAATTCACAATATCTACTACAAATTCAGTGATAAACCATGCAACAATATTGTATAACCAGAAATCTACTACGTGCGTAAATTTGTTATTAACTTGTTGTAACTACATGATCTCCATAGGATTCCACTCCAGCTGTCTTATTTTATTTTTAGGGTGTTTTTCCTTTAACCACAATAGCCACTCCTGCAAAAAATGCGGGAAGTCACAGAAAAATACCTCATGCAAGTCACTAAACACGTATATGTCGAGATATTTGTGTGGTGTTAACTTAGGGGTTTTGTTGTCCTTCTGCACAAAATTAAGTTCCTTTGTTTTCAACCTTCTTTCAATCTCCACCTTCATTGGATTCCATGGCCTGAGCATTCCCTTCTATACTCTCATGATCCATGTGTTTCTTCCATGGATCCCATCCACTCAACCCTGTGCAGTTCTAGATAGAAACAAAACCATTTATCATTTTTCTTTACGTCTTCTTGGGTTGAACTAGGTTTAGAATTAAATCAATTTCCAACAAAACCCTCAAAAACTATCGGCCCTCCTGGTAAACCAGTAGGCAACCCTATGCACTGGGTGCACAACAAAGTCTCACTCGAGATACATTTTATGGGTGACTACAATACTCAGGTGTTTTTAGTCTAGGAATGAGTGGGGATTTGTTATTTTGTTCTTTCTTCCTTATGCATTATCCTTGTTAATAATTCAATTAATTCTATCTGGTATTCATCTTTAAACCTATGCATACATGTTGATATATCTACTTTAACCATTCATTCTTAAGCTAATGATCAACATAAAGTAAACATTCATTAAAAGTCACACATAACACAAGGTTTACCGTGGTTCAAACCCCTCCTAGGGCTACATCCAGAAAGATCTAGCTTCTCTGCTCTTTTATTTATTTTGTTTCAAAATCTTGCGTTGTGCGCATTACATCCTTAGTAATACAATCAATATTGAGGGTAAGAAACCTTTGTGATGTAGACAATATCACACCAAGCTCTTAATCCTGTGACGTAACCCTCAAAGACTAATTATGCGACTCTTCTACGAGACTTATTATCATCAAAAACCCACAAAATCATAATAATCAACTCTCTTTGTTATGATCTATCCCTTTCCTAGACCTCATAGGTCCTTATTTATACTATTCTATCAGCTTATTGTCATTACAATATTTCCAAAAACCCTAACCCTATCATGGTTAGGCTTGTCTACATGCGTTCCATGTTTCTTTCCCTCTTGCATGTTGCTTTTCCTACTTTTTCTACATCTTTCTTTCTTGCCACTTGTTGTGTGTGCTCTAAAATTAGGTCTTCCTTTCCAAAAATAGGTCTTTCTCAAAACATATCCTTCTCCAAAAATATGTTTGTGCCCAAAATGGACTTCCTTTTCCAAAAATAGGCCTGCGCCCAACATATTGAAAATGGTTTTCATAGTAGTACTGACTGGTTTACAATCTTCCATTCTGAACGTCTTCAACATTTATCTGATATACTTGCTCTAAGAGATCAAAATTCCTTGGCTTATTTGACACATATGAAGACCCAAGAAGAAATATAACTCTCCAAGCAATGATATCTCAAGCTCATTTTTCATATCCTTTGAAAATTCCTGGCTCATCCTGTCATCATCACTATCAAATATAATATCATCAACATAAACTTCAATTAATAAAATATGATCTCGATTTACCTTGATGTAGAGGTTATTGTCTACATTTCCCTTTTTTAACCCTTGTTGTTGTAAGTTTATGTCCAGTTTGGAATACCATGTTCTAGGGGCCTGTTTGAGACCATACAAGGCCTTCTTCAATCTGCAAACATAATTTTCATTCTCTGACAGTTGAAATTCTTTTGGTTTCTCAATGTATACTTGTTCATCTAGATCCTCGTTTAGGAAGGATGATTTCACATCCATATGATACACTTTAATATTCTTGGAGAATGCATAAGAAAGGATCAATATGATTTCTTCCATTCTAGAAATTGGGGAAAACATCTCTTCGAAGTCTATACCTTCCACTTGAGCATATCCTTTACATACCAATATTGATTTGTTCCTAGTACCCTGTCCATATTCATTCAATTATTTTCTGAAAACCCACTTTGTGTCGATCACATTCTCGTTCCTTAGCCTTAGAACTAGTTCCCAAGTGTCATTATTTTCTATCTAATATAGTTCTTCATCCATTTCTTTGATCCAAAATTCATCCCTATTTTCTTCTTCAAAGATACTTGACTCAATTGTAGATAATAATTCTAGGTGTTGTTCTTCTGGTGAGAGAATTCTTCTTATGGTTTCAACTCCTGCATCCTTATTCCCAATAATCTAACATGTTGGGTGATTCTTTTTTACTCGTCTACTAGGTGTATTTGGAGGTTCCTAAGGATCTTGTTGTTCTGCTTCTGATTTTCCTTCTTCATATTCATCTTCTACTTCTTCTTCATAAACCTGTTCGAATGAGTATTTTCTTTCTTTCTTTATTTTGCATCCACATGTCTCATCAATGGTCACATTGATGCTTTCCACTAATTTGTTGAGACTTATATTGAAACACTTGTATGATTTCCTTGAAATTGAGTGTCCAACGAGTATACCTTTGTCAAATCGAGAATAAAACTTACCCATTCTTCCATCTTCTCTTTTGATGTAGCATTTACTTCCAAAAAGTTTGAAGGGATTTACATTGGCTGGTCTTCCTTTCCATATCTCATAAGGAGTTTTATCACTGTTGTTTCTGAGAATTACTCTATTTTGAATGTGAATTGTTGTATTCACTACTTGTGCCCAAAAAACATTTGTCAAATTTGAATCCATCAACATAGTTTTGGCCATTTCCTATACTATCATGTTCTTTCTTTCAACAACTCCAATTTGTTGAGGTGTCTTGGCTGTCAAAAATTGTCTATTTATACCATGCTCACTACAGAAGTACATAAATTATTTTGATGTAAATTCCCCACCATTATCAGATCTTAAGCACTTGATCTTTGAATCAATTTCATTTTCAACCATATCCTTGTATATCTTGAAGTTTTCAAATGCTTATAATTTCATCCTATGAAAACACATTGTAGTCATTCTTGTATAATCATCAACCAATAACATAAAATACTACTCACATTTCAATCCTTTTGTTCTTTTTGGTCCAACTAGATCAGTATGCACAAGTTCAAGTGGCTTTGTTGAGGAGTACTCTTTCATTTTGAACTTGGACTTGGTTTTCTTTTCTTGTAGACAATGCTTGCATAAGAGATTTGTTGGTTTTGAAATCTGGGTAATTTCTCTCACTACTTCCCTTTTGTTGATATTGACAATATTATCGATGTTTATGTGATCCATACTTATGTTCCATAGCCAAACCTCATATTCCTTTCCTAAGAAACACTTTTCCTTTCCAATTTAATTTAACACACACACACACACACACACACACATATATATATTTCTCGGATTTCTTCCAATTGTAGCCACTAACTTTTCTAAACCTTCTTCTCTTATTTCACATTTCTCTTAATCAAACACAATTTTGTGTCTTTGATCACACATTTGACTTACACTCGGAAGGTTATGTTTCATGTCTTCCACTAGTAGAACATTCTCTACCTTTGCTTCCTTGTTTCCAATCTTAATTGTGCCTCTTATTATAATCTTGGATGAGTCTTAATTACCAAATGACATTGATCCATCTCTTTCCTTTTTCAATGTCAGAAACTTGTCCTTATCACCTGTCATATTCTTTGAGAAACCATTGTCAACATACCAACCATGTTTCTTTTGTTGAGCTTGTAAAGAGAGTGTTCATTCTTCATTGTTGCATCAATTCTTCTTTCTTACCCATATTATTTGTGTTTCATGTCTATGATTGTTATTATTCTGACATGGTTTTCTTGGAGGGACTGTCATTATACAATATTTGGCCATGTGTCCAAATTTATTGCACTTGTATAATTCCATCTCAGTACTCAAGGATTCAAACCTGTTGTAGATTATGTTCTGTGTGTCACTAAGCCTTCTTGAATAATTATTTTGTGCATAAATTTAATGATTGTTTCTATTCCTTTTATTTGCTCTACAATTTACAACCTTATGTCAAAAATTGTTACATGAATAACATAAATTGAGAAAGATAGTTTGATAACTGGGAGTTGTAGATACTCGAGAATAAGTTACTCTTATGAACCCTTCTTTTTCTTGAGGCCTTCTTGTTTCTAACTGTCCCTGCTTCTGAAATCTTAATCTTCTAGGTGGAGGAGTGTCTCTGTGATCTTCCTTATGAAGATTCTTGTCTTCTTCTCTTTCAATAGATCCTCTGACTGTTTTTGCACATCTTCTTTTATTTGTTTCATAATCTGTCATTTTGGAGCTTGTGCCTATTTCTATATAGGTGTATCCTAGTCCATACTTATCATGATGTGGCATTTGATTGCTAATAATCTTTTCCAAAACTTTAGAGTTGTTCTGCATGTTTTTCTTCTAAAGATATTTTCTCAGTGTGTCAATATTTTCCTCTAAATTTCCAATGATCATATATCGTTCTTCTAACTACCCTATGAGTTCTTCCTCGATCCTCTTATACTCTTCTATATGAATTTTCAAATTTGTGATCATTTTCTCTAGCTCTTCAGAGTTTGAATTATGAGTGTTTTCATTCGTCTTTAGTTCTTCCTGAAGCTTCTTGTTTTTCTTCTTTTCCCTTTTTAAAACTTCAATGGCACTCATCAATTCTTTCATGATACCAACTTATGACTCTTCATATTCCTTTTTGAATTCTTCTTCATCGGAGTTTTCTATTTCCATAAATAGTACTCTTTTTCTATCATTGTCACTAACTTCATATTTGTCTAACTAGGAACTGTCTTCCTTGGTGCAAAGACTTTATTTGAAAAAAATATTTTTGTACCTTTTTATTTATATATTTTCTTCCTTTTAGCTTCATCTTATTCATTTATTTTATTTTTCTAGTGGGGACTTTTGTTATAAAAATGATCAATACCATCACAATTAAAGAAAATTAATGGAATCTTACCTTTGTACTTTCTAATTCATGGTTTTAACCTTATGACAAAGTTGATTATTTCTTCATCATCTTCTGAATCATCGTTGTTGTTGGAATTTGACTTTGGCTCTTGCTTGCAAACTGACTTTTATTGTTGGTTGTTACTTTTCTTTGTCTTCTTAGATGCTTTTAATGTTGCTTTATTTATAACTGAATTGTCTTGTTTTTTCCTCATCTCATAAGCTGTAAGTATCCCATGTAGCTTGTCAATGGTCATTGTATCTAGATCCACTCTTTCTTCCAGGGATGAGATATTTGAGTCAAATCTCATTGGTAGAGATATTAATGACTTTTTAACAATGACCAGTTCCTTTATCTCATATCCCAAGCCTTTGATGTCGGTTACTACCTCATTGATGCATATAAATTAGGATTCTATGCTTCCATCTTCTTCCATCTTTAACTATTCAAACTTTGCTCTAAAAATTTGAAGTTTGGCTTCTTGAACTTTTTCATCTCCTTCATAGATGGTCTTTAGTTTTTCCCACATATCCTTGGTGGATTCACAGTGCATGATTTTAGTAAATATTTATTCATCTACACCATTTTGAATAGCATTCTTGGCTCTTGAATTATCTTCTACAAGTTTCTTTCCATACTTGTTTGTTAGAGGAGTAGATGGTGCTTTGTATCCATCCACCACTGATTGTCAAACATTGAATCCCTGTGCATGTATGTATGTTAGTATTTTATTGCTCCACAGTGCATATTTCCACCATTAAACCATGGTATCCCAACTCTAGCATGATCCATGATATCCTTCTAGTGGTTAAATTGTTTCTTGAAGGACCTTCTCTAATACCAATTGTTGGAGTATTGAGAGGGGAGTGAATTAGTATTAGATATTTTTAATCCTTTTTAACCAAAGTATATAAGTGTTGTTTATTTTTATGATCAATTTACCAATATCATTCAACAAGTGAATAATAAATAAACCATAAATAATGAGCAATCACACACATACAAAGTATACCAATATTTTTACATGGAAACCCAATGCGGGAGAAAACCACATAATGATTTTTCTTATATGTATTTAATAATTAAATTTAATTGAAGCACCAAATTCCTTTGTTTTCCATCTGCAACTATAAGGAGTCTCCAACCCCATATATTTCTAGGATACAACCTGAGGGAAGCTCCAACTCCCCAATTCTCTGGCTCTAACTAGAAGGAGGATACAACCCCCTATGTTCTCCGGCTACAACTAGAAGGTGGATACAACCACCTATCCTTGCCCCATCCTTCCTCCCTCAAATATAAGTGTCAAATATGATGAAACCACTACCACACTATCACTATCAGATATACCACTGTAAACCTATACCAATTTCTGCCAAAAACCTATAACCAACCTATACCAATATCTCGTGATCAACCTGTACCTGTAATCAGTCTGTACCAACAAAAATACAACAGGTATGCGACCTGTATATGCTACAGTTCGTGTATGTACAAAACTTGTCTATATTGTAGCCTACATATGTATGCGTCCTATCTATGATGTAACATGTGTACACCTTCAAAAAGATAGGGTTTTCACCTTTCTGAAACTTAGACTCTTTGCTACCTCTGTCACATCAACCTGTAACCTATCATTGTGTCCAATCTATAATTGTGCCCTATGCATACATCATCATACATATCCCTTTATAAAGTGCATATATGTCTCTTTAGTCATGTTCCATACATTTTTATACAATCATGATCAAGTGTAATAACCCTCACATGGACTAGATATCAAACCATCACTGATATGAAGCCTCACACTACACCAAAAAATTTACAACCACTTCACAAACAAAACCCTCAACCATGTACCACAAAATCCCTTAACGATGTACAAAGAAATACAATATATGCCTCAACACTAAAACTAAAAAGATGTACCAATGATAAATATCAGATATATCAACATTGCATTTCTATAGATCTAGCTTATACGGTATGTTCCATACAACCAACATCCTCTCTAGGAAAAATCCTCAAAAATCCCATAACCATATCTCATGTAGACAATAATATCCAACTACACATAAGAATAGGGCATACCTTTTGAACTTTTAGATAAATCTATTATACCTCATTACTATAAACATTCTTGAGAGCTTACTTTCACGCTCTGAGAACCATGCCCCCTTAGTAAATCAATATTTAATGGTTTTTCCCAATGGTATGTGAGCTCCTATTCTATAGCTTTCATATGTACATTCCCTCATCCACTCCAGCATGCGTATGTACACAACTTCCTCCCCTGCATCCCGCATGCACCTCAAAAACTAGGGTTTTTTCTGTAAATCTGCAACTCCGAAACTTTTGTCGTCAACCCTCCTTTGCTACCTCAAACGTGCATAAATTCAGATGTATCAATGAGTACCTACAATAAACTTTTCAAAAATAATAGATATTCAATGTGCTTGTTAGGTGATAATAGGATACCCTTTCTCTCTTATTTACACTCTCCAAGTGGTTTCCTCAAGGGGTTATCTTCTAACTAACTTTACCCCACTTCCTTCTTTTAGGGATAACCCACTTCTAACCACTTTGTCCACTTACAACCACTTTATCCACAAATAGTAATCTCTCCACTTCACTTTATCCACAAATAGTAATCTCTCCACTTCTAGTTGCAACTAATTTATTATTAATTATTTTATTTTTGCAAAAACTTAACTCATGATTAACTCCTAGTTATAACCACTTTGACTAGAAAACTTCTTGTAGGAGCTTCTAGAATAAATTGACTTCTTTGACCTTCTAGGGGCTTCTAGATAACTCATGAGAGTTCTCCAACTTCATAAGTCCATAACTCTCTAACAGTTAGGAGTTATGTGACATTCCACATATCATCGAAAATGACATGACACGTACTATACATATAGAATAGTCTTACCTACATATTCATTGATATTCATGCCTTTCTACCTCAAACAAAATGGGGTACCTTATAGAATGTGCTATCGAACTTGCTTCAAGGGTTGACATCAATGACAACCAACTCAATTAATCAACATCTTTGTGGTAGAGAAGGGGGTCCATTCTCTTAGGTTGTTCAGGATGGATAGAAGAGAGTTGGTGTGATTTGGATTGATGTGTGTTGAGAAGCCTGTGAGAGACTGAGTTTTTCCTGGTTTGGGAATATGAGTGGCACCCTAGAACCATCCTTGTGGATTCATATCCCTGGCTCAGGGGTCACAAATTTGTTGAGAATTGGAATGACAATGTCTACAGTTGGGTGGAACATTCTTATTTTTCATCTAGTTGGTGATTCATTTCATTAAAGATAAGTTCTCTCTGTCATGGTTTCATTTACTTGTATATTTATTTTCATTGTGTATTAATTATTGTATCTTATATTCGTGTTTATAATATGCATGTTTGTTGGTCATTGTTGTGTATGAAATTATATTCATTTATTTTATGTTGTAGCATGAATATTTCACTTTGCATGTGAATCTTTCATGCCTCTTTATTAATTAAAAAATTATCAGAATTCGAAATCAGTCCAGAAGTGAGCTTTGCAGTAGCATGGTCAACATGTGAGTGGTTAGGTATGTTACAACTTGAGAGTCGAACCTGGAATTATTGACTCTGAGAATATGGTAGCAGTGGGAAGAATTAAATGTTTCAACATATTTAAGGACTCATTCAATAATGTTTTTCAACTTCATATCTTGCAGAGGAGAGCATTTCCTAACCTGATTTATGATAACCCAAGAATCCCCTAGGATGGAAATATCTTCTATTCCTTAGCTTTTGGTCAAACTTAAACCTTTGAAAATGGCATAATCTCGAGTTTGATCATTAGTTCCCACCCCAAGACTCCAAAAGAAAGTTAGACTTAATTGACCTCCTAGGTCATAAATCACCCCACTCACGCATGCTACCCCGACATAATATATATATTCATATCTAAATATTTTGAGGACAAATTCAGCCTCCTCTGTTCTCGTAGAACTAGGGAAAAAATATTTGCAAAGATTATGACACTGAACTGATATCTATTTTATTTAAACATCAGTACAAACTTATGGAAATGATCAAATTGAGAATTGATGTTATTTCTATTTGTATGACATTTATGCATACAAACAGCAACCAACTATATCATGAGTCACGACCTTGATCTCATTCTACTTTGAAAGGTCTGTCTGATGGTTGACTCGAAGTTCCATGCTGACAAGGGAGAGTAGGGCACACATTGATAGGTCGACATCCATGTTGGCATAATTCATATATACAATATCCAAGTAGCTGAATTTGATCTAGGTGCATGCAAGTAGGTGAATCTATGAACTCAGGTACGAGAATAGTTGTGCTGGTATGGGAATAATTGCAATGGTGCCGAAATAATTGAAATAATAGAAAGGTGAGTATGACATTTGTCAAATTTGGTAAAATAGATAGCCTAAAAACCCTTTTTAATTCATTAATAACATAGGAAAAGTAACATAATAAAACAACTTTTACCTCATAACACTTGTCAAGGATCTAGGGCTTGAAATAATGAAAATAGGTGACAATATGTTATGTTTAGATGCAAAAATAGGATATTGGAGGAAAAAATAGGTATCTAATGAGTGAAAAAATAGAGGTTCAACAATGGTGAAGTAATATTGTCAATTTTTACCATTAAATCTCATATCCATCTTAAAGTGTTTTATCTCATAGAGCTCAAAACATGTAATAGCATAAATATAGTACTAATACTTCCAAGAGCCTAATATAATGATCAAATTTAATTAGGTAGATACTTAAGAAATGGGATAAGTACTATTCAAGTAAGTAATAGTTATTTTATTATGTAAATAAGGGTAATCATTACCTATGTGATGGAAGCTAGTTAGAATATTAGTGAAGTGTAATTAGCTAGTATACATAGATTATGGAAATAAGTGAGAAAATATAACTTACATATGGAAGCTTAGAGGTTAGTTCTAATAGAGTGTATTGTTTCCATTGATATGGAGGATTTACACGCTGTGGAATATGGTTCAAGATTGTATGATCTCCTATTACACTCGGATCACATATTGGCTATCTAATTAATTAAGAGTAATGGTAATGTAATATAGTCAATTGTTACCATTAAATATCGTATACAGCTTAGAACGTTCTATCACATAAATCTCAATACAGGCAATAGCATAATAACTACAAGGTAAAGAGTATACAACACCAATCATACTTAAGAAATGGTTGCAGTTATCATGAAATCCATATCGTTCTAGGTTATGGCACATTATCCACATAATGTAATAGTGCTAATTACAGAGATTATGGACATGAACTATTAGTAATACATGTTATTAGTTTCAAGTAGTTTACATTGATTTTAATTATGATAACAAGATATGCGTGTCCTTTACCTATAACCCATACTATTCCCATATGTTTAATTCATATTACCTTATCTCATAGGGTTAAGTGTTTCAAGCATACACCTAATCGAATAAGGTTAAGTGTTTCATGTGTGATAATGATGAATTCACTTTGGACTCTATTATTGGCACAACTCATCCTTGTTATCTCTGGTAGTAGTCTTTTGCAGTCCTATAAGTGTTTGTACAAGCATTTTGTTGTGTTTGGAGATATGTATCATTTGATAATGGACAATTTATGTAATGTTTATATTTCATGTTGGAATATAAGTAATTTTTTCCTGTTGAAGAAAGAGGTATAGGAGTTTCCTAATAATATGATCAGAAGTTATCAATTCCTTTAAGAGTATTGTTAACAAAATCATAAGTCTAAATAGTTTTTAATAGATCTTGATTGTTTCTAATGATGGAGAAGTTCTAATAATTTGATCATTGTTGTTTCTATTATTCTGATTCTGGTTTCTTCTAATGATCCTGGTTGCTTCTAATGATCTTGGTTGTTGTTGTTGTTGATAGAGTTGTAGATGGATTTTCTTATCTGTGTGTTGGAGGATATGCTAAATATAATTCAAATATAATTGTTGTTGAAACATTTTTCATATCTCAATATAATGTTTTTTTTTTTTTTTTGTCATAGATGTATTGATAAACTCCAAGAAGGGCATAAAGTTAGGGTGTTGGTTCTATTTGATGGTGTTGTTGTGGGAATTGGGCGAATTCACTCACTATTTATAATACATGGATTCAAATTGAAAGGAACAGGAGATGCAAATGTAGATATTTTAAAGGTCACAAGTAACATACCCCTTGCTTATTGTTGGGCTCTAAATATGTCTGTAACAACCCCCGTCGTTAAAACAACATACGACGCTTAATAAGCACTAATGTTTTTAATTGTTTTTTAAAGCAAGGTAGATAATGTCGTTAATACAATGAAACCACTTGACGATATCACATCAATGAATTTAACGCAGTATATAGACATAAAATGCATACCATGTTAGCATATCATTCATGTGTAAGATAAATAAATGACACCTGGTATTTCTAGTGACCAATCAACATGCACCAGCAGGGAAGTCCAACCATTATACCTTTCTTCCTTCAAAGACTTACAATTCACGCGTGAGAGAGATAACTATTATAGAACGGTTGTTCAACCACCCAAGGAATTAATAGCTCAACTACATTTAAGACTATAGTTCAAATAATTAATTTTATGCGTGCTAGCATTCAATGTGCCTCATTAGTCATAATCAACTCTACCATCAGAGGACTGTACCAAGCATAGAATAACCTACCACAATTCTATTATTAAATTAACATAAAAGTCATCAAGTAAAAACTATACATATCCAATCAAGGTTTTCACTAATCCAACTCAACTATATTCCTTAACTTCTCTAGTTCAATAATAAAACAAGCACCATAACTATGGATGAAAAACTTCTAAAATTTATTATTTATTAACACAAAACTAGGCTATTCATAAGAAAATTCTAGTTCCACTCAACATGATCCCTTCCTACTTTTTTTGCAACACAAATCTATGGGTAAGGTTTGAAAAATAAAAGTCTCCTAAATAAAAAAATTCCTTTTTATTTTTACAATACACATCCAAGATGGTAACAAATGGAAATAAAAAGTCTCTGATTAATAATGCCCTTTATTTTTATAGTATATATCTGCGGTTAACAAATTAAAATAAAGAGTCTCCAATAATATTGCAATTTAAACAATGAAAAATAGCAATTATAATTATAAATTGCAATTATAAATCTAAACAATGAATTATAAATTATAAAATTAAACAATGAAAAATAGCAATTATAAATCTATTACCAATTATAAATTTAAACAATGAAAAAACAGCAATTATAAATCTATTACCATTGCAACTATTAATACACAGATATTTAATTTGTTGTTGTCAGTCCTATGACAAATTCAGTGCCTTCAAAAGCTAGATAATCAAATTGTTCCCCGACAACTTGGCATTGTCAATGGCTGGGAACAATCGAAAGGAACAGTTACAACAAGGAAAACTTTCTCATTGGTTTTATTCTTGTAGTAAACAGTTGGATAATATGGGCGAGTTGTCGTCCCCTTTTCAAGAATTTTTTGTATATTTATTGTTTAATTCAGAAATTTGAATATATAAAGAATATTTACTACAGACTTTTCATACCGAATATATAAAAATATATAAAGAATATCCACAATTGTCAACATGGAATATATGGAGAATAACAACGATTTTTCATATAGAATATATAAATAATATCTACTTTTTTCCATACAGACCCTTTATGTTGAATATATAAAGAATATATCAACGACTTATAAAAAACATCTATGGTTTGTCATACAGAACATATAAGAAACATCTATGGTTTGTCATACATAACTTTTATGCATAATATATATATCCATTGAATACGTGGGTATGAAGAAAGGTACCCATGATGCCATGCTCTTAATTTCTGTGTAGTATGTTTTATCGATATGATAATCACATAGGTGTTTACTAAATTTTTACATGGATGAGTCTATGAGATACACTATAGACTTAGCCAATATTAAACTAAATGATATTAGTATCAGTTGTAACTTGTAAGTAGTTCTTAGTCTAAATAGAAAATTATTTTTCTAATAAAGAGACAATTTTGATCCCTCTATTCACAACAGGATACTAGGTGCATACAGATCTTAATATTGCTTCGTTTATTTTTTCTTTGAGGAAATTACAAGACAATTGTTGAAGATTGACCTGGGGATCAAGAGACTCATTCAACGATTGGCTTCAATCATATAACCCATCAAAACTATATATTTAGCATATAAATATGAACTAGAGAGAAACAATTCAAATAAGCCAGAGAGAAAAAATTCAAAATAAACCAGAGAGAAAAAATTCACAGTAAACGGTAATGCAAAAAACAATACTGTATATGTGAAATATCATGTAAACAGTAATGCAAAACATTCATTTGAATGCAAGCTATCCACCATCTCTCAACCATTCACTCAAAAATCACATTAATCACTCAACAAAAACATTGAAAATCGCTCAACAACATCATAGTAATTCACTCAACAAAATTACTATAAATCGCTACTGATGGGAGGGGTTACAAAGCAAAATGAGTTTTAAGAGAAAACATCACAATAAACAAAGAGGATAAGGAGCGTATAAACACCCAGGATATAATTTTGTGTTGGGAAGAGGAATGATCCTATAGTTATTATCCATGCATAGGAAAGCAGGGCATTTACATCTAAATTTGTTATCAGACTAATCGGTAGGTGCGGACACTAACAGATCTCCCTAGATCCACCTAGATATAGAACAAAACAAGACAGGACATAACTCTTTCCCTAAGTTATGACCATTGAATTGGCTAGTAAGGAGGAACAAGTAACATACCTTTGTATCGCTTCCAAGGGTCTCTGTTGCTCCCGCTTCACTCTGGTGCTCTCGTGAGGTCAAGACCAAGACAACACAAAC
>CBVK0100005878.1:0-15196 GCA_900067695.1 Picea abies
AATCCCTTAATCCGGGATTAATTTACAAATCAGCTAAAAATAGCAAAATCAGCAAAGCATATTGTCGTATCTGACGCACCCACACACACACACATGCAAAGAATATAACACACACCCAACAAGATGGAGATCATATAGATCTTTCATTGTGCTTCATTGTGGTTGAGATCTCATTATTGGGCAGAGGGGTTTCCTTTGGTTGAGGATGATTTTGCTTTAGGAGGTCGAGTTAGATTCTGGCTGCATTTTTGGGTGTCGTGGGCTGCGTTTTCTTAGCTTGCGGGTCGAGTTACTCTTGTGGGACGAGTTCCAATTGTGGTGGATGTATTTCTTTGGGAAAGGGGGGCAACTCTAGTGTGGAGGGCACATCCTTGGAGTTGGGCCGCTTTTCTTTTATGGGAAGTATTTATGTGATAGAGGGCCAATTTTCTTTGCAACAGAGCTATATCAATTGATGTGTGTTAGTTCCAGATTTTATTGAGTATATTTGCTTGGTGAGGAGTTGTTCTTATCAGCATTTTTACCCAGTTGTAACAAGTTAGATTTAACTAAATAAAATGAACATTTTTATGAGATATTCCTTTGTTGTTATATCATATTTATTCAAGATATTCCTTAGGTATTTGGCTGTGATGTTTTGTATGCATAATGAACGTTTAAATGGCATTGAAGCCTTTCCCAACCTTTAAAACTTCATGTGGGAAAACCAAACAACAAACACTAAAACTCATTACAAGGGAATAAAACCTACAACCTAAGTGTTTGACGAAAATCATGACCTATAAATACACATAAATTGTTATAACAATGAAGAGAAATTTGTGACACAGTAGGAAGTGTTTGTCAAAGGTCCTAAACCACATCAAAAAATTGGTGAGGGATATTATACCTCTCACGTTGCTAAAAGAAATAACCTTATAGTCCCAACGAATTCCCCATCCTCTTAGTTGTTGTTAGTTATAGAGAACGACAATTTATTGGGAAAGTTATAAAAGTAATTAAAACGACATGAAACCGATTTTTCAACAATGTATATGCCCACACGATTTAGGAAGTTTTCATTTACAAGTTCGAAATATAACAATTATAAAGAACCTACAAAAGCATACATTTATCTTAAAGCATATTATTACTAGAGTGAGGAAGCATGCTATCACATGAACATAAGGACTTACCACATCAATATTTGCACTAGAAATAGTGAAAAAATATGCTATCACATACTTCCATTAAAAAGCCAATTTCCCTATTAACAAACCTTTAATTGATTTCAAATTGTATAACAATAAATGAATTGAATGAATAATCAAACCAGAGTTGCATGGCAGCGTAGTCCCTTCCAACAATGAACTAAGCAGCTATGCAACACTCTTAGAAATTAAGCGATACAATTTAATTAAATGACTTCATCACATAACATGCATGCCTTCTGGCTTGAGATATGTATATATCAATTGAAAAAATAGGGGACTTACACTTTTATGCTATTCTTTAAAATAAATAAATGTATTTAAATTGGAGATGTCTTGAGATATGTACAACCCAATTGAAACAAGGAACTAGTCCTTGTATTAAAATGCCTTTAAGACTCTGTGTTGTCTTAAGTATGCATTGCATGAGAGATAAAATCTATGTTCACATGAGCATCTACCATCATTTCTACAATAAGACTTTAAAAAAATGATCTGATAGCATTATAGATATATAAAATTTGTTATTTCTAATATCTCAACAGTCTAAAACAATTATAGGTATAAAAGTGGATTTAAACAAAGGTTGAAGCAGAAAGACAATGCAATATTAGTTATAAATATTACATTAGGGAAAAGTATAAAAAGAAACCTTTAAAACATATGTGTCAAAATAAGACGTTTAAGATATTATTGTACTCGGAAAATGTTTAGAATTTACCAAAATGACATCAGGAATAAGTGTTCATACAACTATGTTAGCTAAAATCAATTGCAATAAAAGTAATAAGAAATATTTGGCAATAAAATAAATGAAACATTAAATCTGGAACTGATTAGGGCCATGATAGTTGCAATTTCAATTCACTAATAATCATTTTACAGTAGTGAGTAAAGTACCTAAACTAGTGAATATCATCAAGTGCAAAATAACAGGATCATAAGACTAAGATCATATGCGATTGAAAATAACATGGTTCAAAATAAGATTAAGATTCGAGATGTCCAAAATACAACACGATTGATTAGTTTCATGCTAAGAAACAACCACATTTAAAGTACATTAGAACATAATAAGATTAAAATCTTAAGTGCAGTCTTCCTATTAGTCATATGCAATGTGAGGTTTACAGATTTGTCATCACTATTACTTTCAAGTGGCCAAAAACATTTCCCAATATTTGAAATTTTGCAAAGGAATATTGTGAACTATATTGCTATTCTCCATAGATGACTGTCAATCATGAGAAGCAATGAACAAAAACATAAAACTTCATCAATTCCCTGGACTTGGTTGAGGTTGTTGATTTTTTAGTTGTTGATTTTTTCTTTATACAGGAGTATAAGAGAACCTGAAAAAAAGAAAGAGAAATAAGTCAAAATAGAATAATTTTTCATATTATTGATCAATAAATAAAACCAATAATTTAAGTTTTTTTTAGTGTAAGCAAAATTTTGTTATTTACCTCTTTATTCATCCTATTTGCAATACTATATTGTCTTCATTTAGTGTAAATTTGTTGTGAACTTGGAGGTCACATAGCATATAAACGATGTCTGGTTTTTTCTGAAGATATATTTTATATGGCATTTGTATCAGATTAGGAAGCAGTGTTCGCAATATAGGTTCTCTAATGATGCATTGCACAACACTATTGGTAATGCTTCTAATAATCGTTTATGTAGTGTCTATAAAGAAAAGGACATTTTTGGTTGCATTTCATGCAATCAATTGTTGTATCTTCTATTGATGTAGAAGCACTGGCTGGAAAATTGCAAATGACAAATACAGGTTCAAAAGGAGTTGAATACGCATTTGCGATTTTCGGTGTACCTTCAACCTGTTTATACAATATTGTAGCTAACAATAGAACAACAAAATACATATGTTTTTTTAAATAATCATATGTATGAAGTTTTTAAATGCAGGTATACATCTATATACTTACAACATTTGTTGAGCTAGTTATTTTCTTCAAAGATTGTGTTGCATCTGTTCTGAGCATTTTATAAATGTTGATTGCGTTGTGCGGAATACCTTTTCTTTTACATCTTTTCTCTTTGTAATGTTCTTGAACAACAACACATGAAATTCTTTTTTTTGTAGTTGTTGTTCCATTTATGTAAAAAAATGTGCATATGTTTCGAACAATTGAAGCTGTAACATGAAACATCATTGTAATTATGTAATCTTATTGAGGATATATAAATTTAAAAGTAAAAGAACTAAATATGGAAGTTGTACCGTTGCTTTGTCATTTTCTGAGTTGCCATCTTTTATATGTAAAATGTACTGCATCCCCACTTTTTTTGCAACTCTCACAACAAATCCAATTGCGCCAATTGGGTAAGGAGTTGTACTTTCGGTAAATTGTTTAATTTTTGTGTATGGTATGTGTTAGCTCCCAAAATGAATCAGTCACTATGGTTGCATTTTGTGGTTGATAGCATGGCTATTGGTAGTTTTCTCCAATTTTGTTTTGAGTTTTTCTAGTAGCAAAACTTAGGTTTTAATTTATGTCTTAGAAATAAGACGATCCATAAAGGTTTTCTCTTTAAAATTTTCATAAAATGCTTTCAACAGCTAACGCGTGTTTTAAAGATGATGGTTAGCTGGTGAAAGTAGTGATTTTCAACAGCTAAGGAGCATTTCTCACAGGTTGTTAGCTGGAGAAAGCGGCGATTTTCAACAGCCGAGGAGCGCTTCTCACGGGCCATTAGCTGGTGAAAGCGGGGATCACGTGTGTTTTATCCACATTTTAAAAAATCAAATCATGACACGCTCAGCCCACGTCATGTAATCATTATGATGCGCTGGTGAAAATGGATAATGATGGAGACTCGGGTTTGCACGTCTAAATCGGATTGCAAAGCGGATCTCGTTCAGTAATGCATGCTTCACAATCATGGCGTTGGAAATGGCGAATTTGAATCCATCATCACAGGTGCAGGAACAGTACTACTTGGTTGTTGACATCAAATCGGCCCATCGTTTCCCCAACACGCATCACCCACAAATGTATGCTAAGTTTTTAATGGTGAAAGACAGAGCCGAGTGTTTTCACCAGCGCAAGACCTCGGCCTGAACAGCAAATTGCAGTGTTTGGTGTGCGAAATCGTTTCAGGTTTTGAATTACAAATGGCAAGGAGACGCAGTGGTTCTTTGTTGAGAAAAGAATTGGACAATCTATCCTTCCTACAGGCGCATCCAGAAGTGAAAAAACATTTCTCAAATGCAGGCTGTATGGAATATGTCGAAAGGCTACAAAATGGCTGTCACCAATCAACAGCAGAGGCGTTTGCTAAAACATTTGATGGAAATAAAGCCTGTGTTGGGTCTTTAGAAATTATTGTGGATGAAGCTGCCATTGCTGCAGCGACTAGTTTGCCAAGATTAGGCCAGAGTTGGTTCAAAACGACTGCCACCAAGAACCTAAATTTTAGGGCATATTTAAAGGAAGAGTTCAGAAATAATGCATGGAAGAAGAGCATGCCAGTTTCCCATTTAGAAGATGAGTGGTAGGATTTGTTTAAGGGCATCCAACTCTACATAACTTCAGAAGGCAGGTACGACAAACTGATGTTATATCATTTCAAGCTCTTAGACCATTTTACAGGGAAAACTCTCCTAAATCTACCTTTCTTCTTGCAGAAGAGCTTAACTAAAGTCTGTAAAAAGATTAGAGCTGAACCTCTAAGCAAGAAGAACACTCTTTTCCACTTTGGCCTTATTAAATTGATAATCCTGGAGGAGCTAAGACAGAAGGGAAGGACCTGGCAACATTTTCTTTTTTGGGAGGGCTTCGAAACCCAAACTCAGCCCATGAATGAATAGAGGAAAGCTGGAAAGAGGCAATTGACTCCTCAAAGCAGCTTGAGGAAGAGGAGAACCTTTCCAGGACCCCCAGAAGATAGAATCTCTAGTGTGAAATCTCATAGGGCAAAGAAAAAGTTGAATTTTGAAACTACTACAGAGCAGCCTATAGAAAGGAAAACAAACATCTTAAACCTGCCATACACAGACTCAGAGCCAGAGCAAGAAGACGAGAGCCCTGCCATCAAGAGTCCTGAACACTCCATCAAGTTTGCACAGAATTGTGAGACCTTCACTCACACCGAGGAAGGGGAAACATCAAAGAGCACTAAGTTGAAGAAAACACAGAAAATCAAGCAACTCAAAGAAGTGATCGCTCAGCAGGAGGTCTTAGAGAGAGTAATAAAGGAAAGATACAAGACTCTGTCTGATAACTTCGCAGAAATAAAATGCTGCATTTGAAAAGATGGCTCAGGAAAGCGTCAAGGAAAAGAAGAGGAAAAGGAAAATCACCAAAGACTATAACAGTCTATGGTGGTTAGCAAAGCGCCTTAAAAGGAAGATTAGAAAATTGAAGAAAA
This sequence comes from Picea abies, assembly GCA_900067695.1. Classification (NCBI taxonomy): domain Eukaryota; kingdom Viridiplantae; phylum Streptophyta; class Pinopsida; order Pinales; family Pinaceae; genus Picea; species Picea abies. The sequence goes on from CBVK0100005878.1 coordinate 5,586, forward strand.
AGCAAAAGTCACACCCAGATTTGCAAGTGCTAGCTCGGGTTGTTGTGAACATGCAAGGGGATAAAGCAGAGACGCATTGAGTTTTTTGATGGAACCACAGTTTTGGAGGTGAAAGTTCATTTTGAGCTAAGGCAGAGCTTTCACCAGCGCACAGGGAAATTTTACAACCAGTTAGCTGGTGAAAGGCAGCGCTTTCACCAGTTAACCAGCGAATCATAAGGCGAGTTAGCTGGTGAAAGAAGAAAAAGCATTTTTGAAAGCTAAGGATGGAGCAGGTCGTTTTTCACAGGATTTAAAGAGGTTCCAGAGTATTAAAGTGTTAACAACTTGATCGAAAAATAATCTGCATCAGAGATTCGTGGGAGTTTTTGAGAACCACATGCTAAACTGATCTCCTAAAGCATCGACTATGAACAACCGAAGAAATCCAGCTGCCAAGACAAGTGCCTTTGCCATGTTTCGTGACACCACAGATTCCAGAAGCTGAAGAATACAAATGTCAAATTTTGAGATTGAGTATTAAGCCCTACACCCAATTGTATTTGGCAATCAAGATTAGTGTTCTTCATCCTCTCCTTTCAGATTACTTGATCTGATTATTGTTTCCTGAAAGCATTGTTTCTTTAGGTGTATGATGAGTTGTCTATTACATTGATAATTAAAGACCCCATTGTTCCAAGCATACCTACACATTATCTTTAAGTTACCAAGCATCCTTAGCCTACAACCCTAAGGAGTTTCTTGGAGTGATAACAAATTGGCGCCGTTGCTGGGGAGACGAAATTTAAGTTCTGCTTTCCTGGGATACGACACAGAGCTGATCTTTGATGATAGACAAAGATTAGACATTTTTTGGTTGTAATTATCTATCTGGCGACTCCACAAGTTCATCCTGGCTCCTAAGAGGATCAGTACAAGGGCGAATCCTCAAGAATCACCTATCACACCAGTGTCCAATCCAGAACTAATTCTCAGGAAAGGAAAGACAATCCAAGGTCAAACTTCAAGACCAAATATAGAAGGTAATCCTCTTTTTAGTTCTGGAAAATCTACTACAGAAAAATTTGAGTTCTTTTCAAAGAGCATTGATGAAAAAACAGTTGTAAATACTATAGAAAAACAAATTCTTTTTGATCAACAGGAAAATACTAATGATGATAAATTGATAGATTTAAATTTGATTGAAAAAACATCCAAGACTTTAGAAAGAAGCCACAATTCTTCTTCCCTTGAGTCTTCTCATGCTCAACAACAAGAAGATCATTTGAACATTTATACTAGCCTCCTTGCTGTTGAACATCTCCTCCAAGAGCTAGCTGTTAAAGGTGAAGGAAATTTAGCTGGACAGCTTGCAAATTTTTACAGAGCCTCTTATCAGACTTCTTTCCCATTAGAAGATTCACCTCTTTCGCATTCCTCCGGTGTTGAAGACTTGAAAAAGAAACCATCATTTTTCTCACCCTTCATAGTTATGGTTGCACCACCTCCTTTGATGAAGATGCAACAAATCCTAGCTGCTAGGTATGCACCACTCATATTGCCAAACCCAATATCAGCCATGCCAACGGGAGACTATTAGAAGTATATGCCCAAATTCACAGGCGAAGGCGATGTGTCTGCTGAAGAACATATTGAGGCTTTCTACAGTTATGCTGAAAACCTTAATATTGAAGAAGAAGATGTTTGGAAACGAGTCTTTGTCCAAAGCCTAGATGGCCATGCTAGGAAATGGTTCAAAGAACTCCCTACTGGTTCCATAGCTGGAATCGAGCAATTGGATGAGACATTTTTGAAACATTGGGGTGACAGAAGAGATTTTGTCTACTATATCACAGAATTCATAAACCTAAGGAAACAAAATAGTAAGTCAGTCTCTGATTTCACTAAAAGATTTAACCGGATGTATGGTAAAATACCAGCAGAGATAAAACCTTCAGATGCTTCTGCCAAGATCACATATTCTGATGCTTTTGACTCAGATTTTTGTTTATTGTTGAGAGAAAGGAGGTCACCAACATTATCTCTCATGCAAGATGTTTCCCTTGAGGTGGAATCAAATATTCTAGCCTCCCAGAAGCGGAAAGGAGATTCTGATAGGAGAAGGCCAAGGAATGAGGCTTCATCTTCATCAAGTGTTGATCCGAAATTTGATAAAATGGCTAAGATGCTAGAGTCTCTAACCTCTGATATATCTAAGCTTAAGATTAAAAATAAGCAGCCTGTGAAGGGAAGAGGCACTTATGATTCTGCAGGCAGGAACTCAAATCAAAATCCCAACAACTTCAGAAGAAATAATCAGCCAACTCAGATCTTGCAAAGAGAAAAAAATCCTACTGAAGATCAGAGAATAAAGGTCCCTCTTCAAAATGTTGTGATGGACGAAGACGAGGGTGAATATCAAGAAGGTGGAGAAGATAACATTCATTGTGTTGGAGAAGAGATATGGAAATCTTATCTAACACAACACGACTATGAGGAAGCATTGATGACTGAACAGACAAAAGATAATCTTATTGATGATGGAATTTTCACGACAGAAGATAAGAATAGATATAACCTCTAATCAAAATCTAATACTGCCCAAGAAGATGCACCAGCCTCTCCCGAAAAGAGCACAGCCCCTGTTAAGCAAAAAGATCAGACATCAGAGAATCAACAAACAAATCCTTCAAAGGTGAAAGCATCAGCTCCTCCCAAAAAGACTGTTGCCCCTGTCAAGCATCAAACTCCAGAAAGTCAGGCTCATGTTGAACAACAAAGCAATCAGGAAGCTTCTTCAAATCAGGTAAAGGTCTCTGATAAAGCTTCTGATAAAGTCCCATATTCGTTCAATTTTGAAGCTGAAATACAAAAAATTAAAATTCCTATTCCTCTAATCGAGTTAATGAAAAATGAAATGTTCAAAAAGGATATCCTCAAAACTCTAGATCCCCAATCTATATCCCTTTCTACTGATATCCTCAACATATATGATGAAAAGCCAACCATTACTCTGGGCCAAATGATAGAAGACAAAGATGAAAGTTGTCCTCCCTTTTACATCTCTCTAAATATTCATGAGAAAACATTGCATAACTGTTTGTTGGACTCTGGTGCTTCGCACAATTTGATGCCAAAGGCAGTCATGGATGAGCTTGGGCTGGAGATCACCAAGTCTTATCATGATCTTTTCTCTTTTGACTCTCAAAAAGTCAAATGCCTTGGGATGATCAAGGATTTGGCTGTAACCTTAACCCAAGCATCCATGAAGACTATGGTGATGGATATATTAGTAGCAGACATACCACCTAAATTTGGATGTCTGCTATCAAGATCGTGGATGAAGAGGCTAGGTGGTACTCTTCAAATGGATCTCTCTTATGCTACTATACCTGTCTTTGGAGGGGTGAACAGAAGGCTATACAGGGAATCTCAATTGGCATATGTAATCAGCGACGAAAAGAATCCATCCAATCATCCTATCTATTCCGTTTACACAGGTATGGGATCTTGTATTTTACAAATTGATGATTCATTACCAGATGCATTGTTGCTCATAAAACCCACAGTTCAGCCCACAGAAGCAGCAGAGGACGATCTTTGGACCATGTTTTTTTACGGTGCTTGCACCAAAGAATCAGCAGGAGCAGGAGTGGTATTGATTTCCCCTTCTAAGAAAACTTCTCATTTGTCCTTTAAACTTGATTTTAAAGTGACTAATAATATTGTTGAGTATGAGGCACTACTTCTGGGGCTAAATGCAGCCAAAGAGATGGGGATTAAAAAATTGTAGGTGTTTGGAGATGTAGATTTGATCATTCAGTAGGTGAATAAGTCCTTTCAAGCAAAGCATGTCAGGCTGAAAGCATACAGAGATGAAGTGTTGAGGGCAATTCACAATTTTGCAGATTTTAAAATTTCATATGTACCTAGAGCAATGAATGAATTGGTTGATTCATTAGTTGTGTCGGCTTGTGCTTTCATACCCCCTCTGCCTCATAAATTGAATTACGAAATTCAAATTAAATATAGGCCATCTCTCCCTGATAATGTAAAATTTTGGAAGGTTTTTTAAGACGATGCTGAACTCACTAGATTTCTTGCAGTGATAGATGAGTTTGTAGATCTGCAAATCGATCAAGAGGATGAACATGACAATGAAATTGAGAAGCCAAAATTTAGAAGCAAAATCGCAGCACATGAAATAGTCCAGTTGTCTACCAACAGAATTCCTAAAGGTTTGGTTCCTTTGGAAAGGCTTTTCGATAATAATGATGTGGTTGTCAAATTGGAAAATGGGGAAAAAGATTCAGAAGTTTTGCAGTATAATGTAGCTAGTGAACAAGATCCTAAATATGTCAACTTAGCCTCACATTTGATTGAAAAACAAAGCGTTGATTATGGAGAATTGCTAAAGGAGTTTGTAGACATCTTCGCTTGGTAGTATGATGACTTGAAGACTTTTGACACAGAGGTAATTCAGCATAAGATTCCCTTGAATAAAGACACCAAACCATTCAGGCAGAAGCTTAGATCCTTCAATCCTTTGTTGTTGCCTACAATGGAAATGGAAATTAAAAAACTATTGGACGCCCGCATCATCATTCCGCTCAGATATTCAGAATGGATTGCGAATCTCGTACCGGTCAGGAAGAAGAATGGGGAGATCAGACTCTACGTCGACTTCAGAAATTTGAATAAGTGTTCCAAGAAGGACAACTACCCTCTGCCTAAAATGGAGCATATTTTGCAGAAGATGTCAGGATCAACGGTGATGGCTTTTATTGATGGGTTTTCTGGATACAACCAGATTGATGTCCAAGAAAAGACTGCTTTTACTACTCCATGGGATACGTTTATGTATGAGAAGATGCCCTTTGGATTAATGAATGCAGAAGAGACATTCCAAAGGGCAATGGACATTGCTTTCGTTGGGGAGAAAGATAAATTTGTCCTGATATATCTCGATGATATCATTGTTTTCTCGAATAGCCATGAACTTCATTTGTAGCACTTAAAAAGGACATTTCTAAAATGTCGAAGGTATGGCATTTCTCTTAATCCAAAATAATCAAATTTTGCACTTAAGGAAGGGAAATTACTTGGACATATTGTTTCAGCTGATGAGGTAAAAAATTGATCCAAAAAGGGTAGAAGCAATTAAAAAGTTGTCTCTTCCTATATCAAAGAAGGACATTCAGTCTTTCCTTGGGACTATAAACTTTATCGGAAGGTTTATAGTAAACTTTGCAGAACTCACAAAGCATATTATTGCTATGTTAAGAAAGGACTCTGAGGTAAAATGGACTGAAGCAGCCAAACACTGATTCAATTCCATCAAGGAAGCCATCACAACAGCCCATGTTTTGATCAGCCCCGATTTCTCTAGGGTATTTTACATTTTTTCATTTGCTTCAAGAGACACAATTGCAGCAGTACTCTTGCATAAAAATGTCAATGATCAGGAGCAGCCAGTTGCCTTCTTCAGTAAGGTCTTGAGGGACGCAGAGGTAAAGTATGAATTGTTGGAGAAACAAGCATATGCACTTATCAAATCATTGAAGGCTTTCAGAGTTTACATCCTTCAGGCAAAGGTAATAGCTTTCATTCCCTCCAGTTCAGTTAAAGATGTGCTTGTACAACCCGACATAGATGGAAAAAGGAGTAAGTGGATAGCAAAGTTGATTGAATTTGATGTTGAAATTAAACCAGCAAAACTTGTGAAGGGTCAGGGCCTTGCAAAACTTCTGGCAAAAGAAAATTGTAGGCTGCTCGAAATAAATTTGGTAAGTATTAATGCAGATAATGTTCAGTCTTCAAAGGATAAAGAAGGTGAGGAAATGCAGGTCTCAGCTCACCTAGCTGATTGCAAATGGTACAGTCACATTATTCATTTTCTGCAAACTTTATCAATCCCATCAGATTTGACAAAAACACAAGGAAGGGATTTGAAGCTCAAAGCCATAAATTTCTGCATCAATGGCAACTTATTGTTCTGGAAAAATCCAATAGGTTTATTGTTGAGGTGCATAAACCAAGAAGAAGCAGCTAAGGTCATGATCGAATTCCATAATAGTGAATGCGGGGGACATCACTATTGGAAAACCACTGCACATCAAATCTTAAGATCTGGTTACTACTGGCCATCCTTATTTTCAGATGTGTATGAGTTTGTTAGCACATGTACAAGTGTCAAAGATTTGAAGGCAAACAACAACTGAAATATCTTCCCCTCAAACCTATAGTGGTCACAGGTCCTTTCCAGCAATGGGGCCTGGACTTCATAGGTGAAATTCACCCGCCTTCTAGTGGTCAGCACCGGTGGATCCTTGTTGCCACCGATTACTTTACAAAGTGGATTGAGGCTATTCCCACCCAGAACGCCAATCATACTGTCATCATACATTTTCTGCAAGAAAACATATTTGCCAGATCTGGCTGCCCTAAGAGAATAGTCACTGATAACACTGTTGCATTCAAAGATAAACACTTGGTGAAATTATGTGAAGAGCTGGGAATTCAGCTTGTACATTCCACTGCTTATTATCCGCAAGGGAATGGCCTAGTTGAGTCATCAAACAAGAGTTTAGTCAGAATTATAAAGAAGCTGCTTGAACAAAATGTCAGAGGCTGGGATTCCAAGCTGAAGTTTGCTTTGTGGGCTGACAAGGTTACATGTAAGAAATCAATTGGTACATCTCCTTTCAAGTTGGTATATGGTACTGAAGCCATATTTCTTGTTCAACTTGCATTGTCGGTTGCAAAGTTTTTACAAGAAACCGATTCTGAACCAAATGATTTGACTCGGAGAATTCATAATTTGGTAGAGCTACAGCAAGATAGAGAGCAGCTTTTGGAAAGAACAGAATTACATCAAGAAAAAATCAAGGAGATCTTCGACAAGAAAGTCAAATCAAATGTCTTCAAAACATGGGAATTAGTCTTAAAATGGGATGCAGCAAGGCAAGAGAAGGGGAAACACGGCAAATTTGAGGCTCTCTGGACAGGTCATTTTGTCATAACAGTGGTGCAGCAGAACAATACCTTTGTTCTCCAAAATCTTTCAGGCGAGGAAGTAGCAAGTGGCCCTTTCAACGGGCGCTTTCTAAAGACCTATTTTTCATAAGGCTTTTTCTTAAAAGCCCTGTTCTACTTGTACATATTCTTTTTCAGTTTTGTTTTCTTTGTTTCTACCACTTGAATAACTCCATGCCCAATGGTACTAGCAAAACTATTTTTTTTTAGATTTATGTTTTAAATTGTAATAAGGCTACTGAGTCTAGCTAGGTTCTTGGTCACCTCACAGGGAGATGTCCATCCCAGTTGGAGCCAAATGTTAGCTCCCAAAATGAATCAGTCACTATGGTTGCATTTTGTGGTCGATAGCATGGTTATTGGTAGTTTTCTCCAATTTTGTTTTGAGTTTTTCTAGTAGCAAAACTTAGGTTTTAATTTATGTCTTAGAAATAAGACGATCTATAAAGGTCTTCTCTTTAAAAATTTCATAAAATGATTTCAACAGCTAATGTGTGTTTTAAATATGATGGTTAGTTGGTGAAAGCGGTGATTTTCAATAGCTAAGGAGCATTTCTCACGGGTCGTTAGCTGGTGAAAGCAACGATTTTCAACAGCCGAGGAGTGCTTCTCACGGGCCATTAGCTGGTGAAAGTAGGAATCACGTGTGTTTTATCCACGTTTTAAAAAATCAAATGATGACATGCTCAGCCCACGTCATGCAATCATTATGATGCGTTGGTGAAAATGGATAATGATGGAGACTCGGGTTTGCACATCTAAATCGGATTGCAAAGCGGATCTCGTTCAGTAATGCATGCTTCACAATCATGGCGTTGGAAATGGCGAATTTGAATCCATCATCACAGGTGCATGAACAATACTACTTGGTTGGTGACATCAAATCGGCTCATCGTTTCCCCAACACGCATCACCCACAAATGTATGTTAAGTTTTTAATGGTGAAAGACAGAGCCGAGTGTTTTCACCAGCGCAAGACCTCGGCCCGAACAACAAATTGCAGTGTTTGGTGTGCGAAATCGTTTCGGGTTTTGAATTGCAAATGGCAAGGAGACGCAGTGGTTCTTTGTTGAGAAAAGAATTGGACAGTCTATCCTTCCTACAGGCGCATCCATAAGTGCAAAAACATTTCTCAAACACAGGATGTCTGGAATATGTCGAAAGGCTACAGAATGGTTGTCACCGATCAACAGCAGAGGCGTTTGCTAAAACATTTGATGGAAATAAAGCCTGTGTTGGGCCTTTAGAAATTATTGTGGATGAAGCCGCCATCGTTGCAACGACCAGTTTGCCAAGATCAGGCCAGAGTTGGTTCAAAACGACTGCCACCAAGAACCTAAATTGCAGGGCATATTTAAAGGAAGAGTTCAGAAATAATGCATGGAAGAAGAGCATGCCAGTTTCCCATTTAGAAGATGAGTGGCAGGATTTGTTTAAGGGCATCCATCTCTACATAACTTCAGAAGGCAGTTACGACAAACTGATGTTATATCATTTCAAGCTCTTAGATCATTTTACAGGGAAAACTCTCATAAATCTACCTTTCTTCTTGCACAAGAGCTTAACTAAAGTTTGTAAAAAGATTAGAGTTGAACCTCTAAGCATGAAGAACACTCTTTGCCACTTTGGCCTTATTAAATTGAATTTTGAAACTACTATAGAGCAGCCTACAGAAAGGAAAACAAACATCTTAAACCTGCCATACACAGACTCAGAGCCAGAGCAAGAAGACAAGAGCCCTGCCATCAAGAGTCATGAACACTCCATTGAGTTTGCACAGAATTGTGAGACCTTCACTCACACCGAGGAAGGGGAAACATCAAAGAGCACTAAGTCAAAGAAAACACAGAAAATCAAGCAACTCAAAGAAGTGATCGCTCAGCAGGAGGTCTTAGAGAGAGTAATAAAGGAAAGATACAAGACTCTGTCTGATAACTTCGCAGAAACAAATGCTGCATTTGAAAAGATAGCTCGGGAAAGCGTCAAGGAAGAGAAGAGCAAAAGGAAAATCAGCAAAGACTATAACAGTCTATGGTGGTTAGAAAAGCGCCTTAAAAGGAAGATTAGAAAATTGAAGCAAAAGCAAAAGTCACACCAATATTTGCAAGTGCTAGCTCAGGTTGTTGTGAACATGCAAGGGGATAAAGCAGAGACACATTGAGTTTTTTGATGGAACCACAGTTTTGGAGGTGAAAGTTCATTTTGGGCTAAGGCAAAGCTTTCACCAGCGCACAGGGTAATTTTACAACCAGTTAGCTGGTGAAAGGCAACGCTTTCACCAGCTAACCATCGAATCATAAGGCAAGTTAGCTAGTGAAAGAAGAAAAAGCATTTTTGAAAGCTAAGGATGGAGCAGGTCGTTTTTCACAGGATTTAAAGAGGTTCCAGAGTATTAAAGGGTTAACAACTTGATCGAAAAATACTCTGAATTAGAGATTCGTGGAAGTTTTTGAGAACCACATGCTAAACTGATCTCCTAAAGCATCGACTATTAACAACTGAAGAAATCCAGCTGCCAAGACAGGTGCCTTTGCCATGTTTCGTGCCACCACAGATTCCAGAAGCTGAAGAATACAGATGTCAAATTTTGAGATTGA